>JBBPPA010001417.1:0-12155 GCA_038091735.1 Leccinum pellstonianum | reverse complement strand
ATTCCAAGGGTCGGATTTTCTTTCTTCAGGGAAATCAGCGCAGTGCGAAGCTCTGCCTCGGCAACTGCAGTGCGCGACATGTTCTAGTTCCTGCTTGAATATGATAAGGGGACATGCCAGTGTGGGTGATGCAAAATCTTGCCAGTAGTTGGGACTGACCGGCAGTAGTCACGATGGGATGATAACGTTACATCAACACGGTTTCAATAATGTTTACGTTGTTTACAACTTGCCACCAACGTCGAATGTTTTGGATGTAGTACTGTACGTGGAACTTTTTTTCGAGGCTCTTCTAGTACATCTTACCGTTGCCTGGACTCAAGGGATCCGCAAACGGTGGTCCACTCGGCACGGTACCACGTTCGAACAATTCGGACTAGTGCCGCTCACTATACTCGCTATCACGATTCGCCGCCAGCCTCATGCCACTTGGTTTGTGCGTTGCCGCATACTTTAAGAAAGCTGTAATCCACACAAAGTTCAACACAGGCACAAGGAACAGTGTCTAACGGTCGTTTAACTTGGTTGAAGTGCGCCGCCGCCGCCGCCAGCTTGCTGTATATGTACTGTAAACGGACTAGTCAAGGGGTTCTCGTCCGATCATCATATCAACTGACTACTTAAGTCCTAGCCTCGCGCTTCGGGTGGTACGTACGCTCTAATGTTCAGGGAATCGCTTGACACATATCCTCAAAAGTATCGAATTGAATCCTCAGGGTCATCGGTCCCTTCGTACTGCCGAGTCAGTGCAACAAACGGCCTCGTGGTTTTTTGATGATTCAGTCGATCGCTTGGGGTCTCCCTGAGATTCTGGTTACCTCCCATTCTGGTTGCTGTCGTACTACCCTACAAACAAGTCAAGATTCTATGTCCATCTCCAGAGTCTCTGAGGCCCATGTTACAGGATACAACGCACAATCGCCTCCAACCACTGGTGTGTCACTTCGGGGCTGTGATATTTACTTCCCCCGTTTTCATACAAGTACCTGGACAGAAAACTTTTTGGTGATGGACTTGGCGGCTCAAATTTGTGTTTATCCATTCGTCAGGACCGGGTGGCACTGGAGACTATGACGACTCTCAGTTGCGTTGCTAAAGCATTCAAATCGAGGTACAAGCTCTCTAACGGTTCAGAAAACTGCTTATAACGTTGCCTGTACCAGCCCAAAACGTCATTGCTGTACCTTCCAGACACCGACGGCTCTGTGGTGAAGACCGATTTGCGAACCGGAACGCTGTGGGTACGGCTCACGAGCCCGATGGGGATTCTGATCCATCGAATTTTGCAAAGAGCACCTAGGATCTCATTTATGAGCAGGATGGATACCACCCAGTTTCGATCGTGCTCAACTGCGAGGTAATGCGCCACATAACTTGCTTAACGTGCACAATATAACATTTTGAATTCAGGACTACAACCTTGCTCCGTACATCGAAGGTGCAGACATCATCATTGAGGACGCCTGATAATCCGGTGGGCATAAATCTCACGTATTCCCCCGTGTAGTCCCGATTTCGGACACTGCGGATGTGATAACTGTGAGGGGAGTATTCATGTTATAAACGTCGAGTAACATAGCAGGTGAGAAATGGTAAATACTATTATCCAATTATGCCCCCGGTGTTTGGATACGCACACTGACACCTGTTTAGGATAGATTTCGTTCCAGTACCCGACGACGACGGACAACGTGACGACCGGGTGGCTGCTAGCCTGACCCCTGTTCACTGCTCAGACGATCCAATCGTTCATCGTCGACCATTCTGCAAAAAAGCAGGAAACCGTTGGTAGCGTCGACGCTGGTCTGTGGAACAGCGGTAGCGCGCACTTGCTTCTCGTCGTTAACCTGGACTCATCTGAGGTCTATACTCCATGGGACGCCGTTGGCTTGGGAAGTGACGAATGCGGCAACACAGGTCCAGCAATTTTTTTCCGCCGGGCTCGGTGCAAATGCGACGGGGTTGAACATTAGACCTGGGGGAATCGGGATCTATGCTGCGACGCCTCCTGCGGATTAGCGTCATGCTCCATCTTCGACATTTGAACAGGGCGGAAGATGGGTAACGCTGTTCTCAAATGGATAGATTTTTTTTTCTTTGATGATTCTGTATACTCTAGAGCGTTGGGCGCTTGTTCTGGATCTCTTCCTGTAGGTCAGCCAGGTGAGCAATCGCACGGAAGAAATTTTCGAAATAAAAGCCTAATTGTGGAACTAGTAGAGTCTGTGCGCAGTTAAGACGCCCGCCTGTATCATCTTCATTCATTCAGTTCAACGCCTAGTCCTTGGTTTGATAGCATGAAAGCGAATGCGACAGCGAGCTTCAATGGGTATCGGCCACAGAAGGACAAGGTTTAGGACACCAACGTTGGCAGGGATCGACGGTCACTCGGATTGCTGAACCAGCGGATGCCCGGCGCCTCTTGATCGGATGTTTCAGAAGGTGGGAGAGAATGCCAAGGTGTGAAGGGCAGTACAACTCCAAACCTCTCATACTCTACAGCATCGTGAACGTCGCTGCGACGTGTCTCCTGAAGTGCATACAAACGATTTTTACGCTCGACATTGTTGTCAACAGTTACCAGTGTTACATGAACACTTTCCTTGTGTTTTCCTACTAGAGGCGAGATCCACTAATAATTGATGCCCGACTGCGTTACAGGTTAACGATATGAACGGAGGGAGTACATTATAAATCATGCCATGCTCTTCGCATTGGCTTTTATATTCCAGCACCCGAGAGTCCCTCTCTACGAGCGTCAAGAATGAAGCATGGCAGTCTCGTCACCGTCATTGTGCTCGCGGCCACTTTGTTCTGCTCTGCTTTCGCCCAAAAGTCAACATGGTACGTAGACTATCAAACCAATGTTTCATTGATTGACTTCACTCCATCAGGTGCGGGAAGAACTACATGTCCAATCAAACTGTTGTTCCCCCTGGAGGTCAGTTTCAGCTGCCTGTGGCCAGCGAAAAACCTCTTGCAGCCCTCCGTTGTTCACCAGCATTCCGACCCTACCTCGAGGGAGATGCGAAGAATGTATCCTTCATCATCGATACCCCCATCGTTTATCAGTATATTCAAGGTGCTTCTCCCATTTCGCTTTCCAACTCGGGGTGCGATTCTGCGAAACGCGGTTCTCTTGGGACACTGGAGGTCACAATCAGCATTGGATCTGATATCTTTGTCACGAAAGAAGTCCCGTTGAATACCACCGGACATGAGATTCCAGTTGACATCAGCTCTCTGACGGCTCAGAAGACTGCTTATAGCGTTGCATGTAGTGCTGTGTACCAGCCCAACATGTCGTTTCTGCCGCAGAACTTTTCGACCAATACGTCACTGTTATACCTTCCAGACACCAATGGCTCTGTGGTGAAGACCGATTTGCGGACTGGGGCGCTGTGGGCACGGCCGGCCGATGGCAAGGGTGGTGATTTCCGGCCGTTCGTTCCTCAAGGATTCTATGTCTCCTTTGGCCAGCATCTCGTCCACAACTTGTCGCTCATTGACCAACTCAAAGCGGACGGATTTAACACAGTGAGCCTGAGAGCCCGCCTCTGTTCAGTTGGCTATTCGCTCATACTTTCTCTCAGATCCACGCGATCCCACCCTATGATAATGCGACAGTTCTCCAGCAGGTTCTTGACAGAACTCTCGAGCTCGGACTCTATCTTATCTACGATCTGCGATTGTGCGTTATAAGCTTGCGAAAAACTTGACCCCACCCACCGTCTGACTGTGTCCCTTTCGTTGCAAGGGATTATCAGAACCTGACTGCCGTTGCTGCACAGGTCGAAGCTTACAAGTCACTCCCCAACCTTTTACTCTGGGAAACTGCTCACGAGCCCGATGGGAATTCTGATCCACCGAATTCTGCCGAGAGCACCTACGATCTCATTTATGAGCAGGATGGATACCACCCAGTCTCGATCGTGCTCAACTGCGAGGTAAATGCGCCCCACAACTCGTACTAAGCGCGCGCGATATATCACATGTTCTGAATTCAGGACTACAACTTTGCTCCCTACATCGAAGGTGCCGACATCATCATTGAGGACGCCTATCCGGTGGGCATAAATCCCACCTACTCTTCCATATGGTACACCCCGTGTAGTCCCGATTTCGGACACTGCGGATGTGATAACTGTGAGGGGGGTATTCATGACATCAGGGCTCGCATCCAGACATTCAAGGACAGACTGTGGATCCTTGGTTATGACCGCTCGAAGACGGTATGGACGACGCCTCAGGCAATTGGGAGCGGAGCGTGAGTCGGGATAGTTACGAATTGAAAAGGTGGATGGGCTGAGTGTTGGGGTTAACGATGCAGTTACTGGAACACGACACCGACAGGACAACAATGGGCGGCCATGGAACTGACTTCTTTCAGTCATGGAGCGACAGGTGTGTGGGCTGTTGAACACTTGCGATTCGTTTTGGATAACGCACTGATATATGTCTACTAGGATCGATGTCGTTCCAGTACCCGACGACGACGGGCAACGTGACGACCATCGAGTGGGTGGCTGCTAGCCTGACCCCTGTCATCGCTCAGACGATCCAGCCGTTCATCGTCGACCCATTTGCAGAGCACGATACCTTCTTCTTTGGAGGCGGCGTCGACGCTAGTCTGTGGAACAACGGCAGCGCGTACTTGCTTCTCGTCGCTAACCTGGACTCGTATGAGGTCTATCATGTTCCGTGGGACGCCGTTGGGTTGGCCGGGAAAGTGACGAATGCGGCAACGCAGGTCTATCCATGTTTTTCTGTTGGGATAGGCGTGAATGCGACGGGGTTGAACGTTGGACCTGGGGGAGTCGGGATTTATATTACTGCGACGCCACCCTCGGGTTAGTAGCGTCACCCTCCATCTTCGGCGGCAATTGATGAGGGCAGAGGATGGTCATGTTAGTCTCAATTTTCTTTTTTCTTTTATTGGTTCTGTACGTATACTCCGTGTAGCGTTATGGTGTTGAAACGAGGACGATCATATCATGGGATGATTCGTACTTGACCATCTTTATTATCTGCGCAAATGCGACGGGTTTGAACGTTGGACCTGGGGGAATCGGGATTTATACTGTGACGCCTCCCGCAGATTAGCGTCATCCTCCATCTTCGGCAATTGATGAGGGCAGAGGATGGTAATGTTATTCTCAATTTTCTTTTTCTTTTAATGATTCTGTACTTGAACTCTGGCGCCTCCCGTGTAGCGCTATGGTGTCTTTGGATGTGCCTCAGTGATTATAAAGAACGCAAGCTCTGGCAGTGCGGGGCCGCGACTCCTCCCGGCTCCGCACCCCAAGGCCTCGTATTTCAAACATTACTCCCTTCATTGGCCTCGTTGCAGGAACACCTTCCGAAGGGCCTGATACATAACTACGCACCCCTGACGCGGGTGGTGCCTCTGGGCCCTGGCTCACTACCGCCGACCCTACAGAAGCAAGGCTATTCGAATTTCAACTGAGCGCCACCGTCAGTACTTGAGCATTGTTTGGTAGCCCACCATCGGCAGACGTGGAAACTGCATGAGTACTATATCGTGGAACAAGAAGACGCTGGAGAAGAGACATGGCCCCTGAGTCCGGGAGACCCTCTGAAGGCACACTTTCCCGCACAAACCAGTTTTCAGGAGTTCTCAGATTGCGTCGAGATTCGAGAGCCCGGGAAAGATGCGATCCGCTATCGGAGACTATCCAGGACGAGACCAGAAAACCAGAAAGTGATGGACATTGTCATCTTGGGAGAGGTACCGTTTGCTCTTTGTTGATCGCATGGGTTCTTTCACTCACTCTTCAGCAAGGGTCATTCAGCCTGGGGTCAGTTCAATCTGTACGGTCGCGTGCGTTTGCTGGACGGCTTGATGACTTTGTCGAAAGACTACGTACGGCAGATTTCCTCGTCGTCAGATTGGTTTTCGTCATTGATTACGTTCGCTCCCCTTTGTCGTAGGTCGAAGGCGAAAGAGGCAGATGGCTGTATCGAGGATACCTGGTCGGCAACGTCGATGGTCATTTTTCGGGTCGATGGAGAGATACGATGAGCCCTATCAACGTCGATGGATATGAAGGTTGTTTCGTGATGAGCCGGAGGAGGTGATAACTTGATGGAGTCTATAGGTCGTAAGTTCGCCGGAGCCGATTAGATTAGCAGTGCTGACTATATGTGAGTGGAATCAATGAGTTTTTTGCATCCAAGTTCTACCGCTCGAGACGCCGATTGTGTGTATCTTATTACCGATTGGTTTCCGTACGCTTGGTCGTCGCGGTTGATCACAGTGAAGGAGTAAGCAGCGCCCTCACCGACCGATCCAGATGTCGGCCGCCCAGGGCTATAAATTCTATTAACTCTATAGAACGAATACACGGGTGTTCGACGAACTATTGCTACAGTCAGCCGGGTAAATTGTGATAAGATAAGATAAACAGTTTAAGTCGTTGACGTGACGTGCTAGCATCAGTCATGCGACGCCTAGCAATTAATGGGTGATCAGTATAGGGGAATGATCTATAACTTCATGGAATGAGGGTATAACAGATCTGATGAGAATAGGTTAGAAGAAAACACGGAGATCGGGAGTGTAACTTACGACAGAGCGGTCGTGAATACCGATGGATAATTATATGACCGATGGATGATTATATGTCAATAGACTTAGTGCAAGGATGAGAATAGAAAATCGTGAGCTCTATCGCAAGCATATGCGCCGCGAGAAATGACTGAGAAAAGAGACAGAGTGAGGGGTCTCGGGAGAGCATGGCGCAAGGATGTCGGCCCCTGCGTCACTAGCCAAGATCCAAGAAAGCAACTCAACAGGGTGCGATACGCAGGACAGAGCTGACTTGCTCTACCCTCATTTGCAATTCTTGCAAGGGATGTCATATCTAACACCTAGAGGATGTGAAGGCACGGGGCATGCTTGACCAGTATTCTTGGCTACGCTGCAGGGAATGAGACAGGCGAACGTGAACTGATGAGCAACGCAGTGGGCATTGACTGAAGTACACATGTCCTTGATTTTCGACCGAGATCTGAAGTTCACCAGCACATACCTTGACTATTTAACTGGGAAGAGAAGCCAACAAAGAGAGGTAAGCACGCCACGACTCTGTGTCATTGAGGGTGCAGTCCCAAGGACAAAGTTGAGGATGACCAGTGGGGCCGACTCTTGTCCAGTGTATGCGGAACACACTATGTGCCCACTGTCCAGTCCAGTGTCGACTGAGTTCTGCAAAGGAAGATCACTAAGATAGGTCATGTCTTTAGGCTATATCGCATGCAACACCTACAAATGCATAGCGTATGGAACGCGATTCACCCATAAAGAAATCGGCCGACACTTCAAGGCAAAATTTGTGGCGCGATGTCAAGTAAGTTTGGGGCCCGGGGAGTGTCAAAGCATATGGTAAACGCACTGGAGTGACTTAAGCGAGCGGTGGGGGGACCCAGTGCCCACACAATAGAATGCAGAGGGCGCCGTACTACCTGGTCAGTTCCGACCGACTCTACCGTCAGCTCACCTGAGGGGGTTACTAGAATAAAAGCGCTGGAGACAATGAACTGTGACTTGGTAGAACTTGAATGACGATATAAGCACGATGCGCACGGAGATGCCAGGTTTCTGAAACACTTGTCATGATGTTGCCAATTGTGGGCGGCATGTCAAGTATTCGCACTAGTAACATGTGCTAGCTACTAATGTAGGCTTCGCACAGCTACCTGCACATGACTGGAAAAAAACACGTTGATTAGTGATCACCACCCTGCTTCCTGCCACCATGGAGTTTGCACCTGTGGGTCCTTATGTTTTTCCTTGCTACTTCGTCTGCTGACGAGCCTGGGCAGCCAAACCTGAATGTTTACAAGCTGAAGCGCAAGATAGATATCAGTAATTTAACTTTTTACCTTTCCGGGATGAATGCCCTCAAAGCAGGTAGATTCTATATATTGTGGAGGGTGATTATTCGTCTTTCTCGTCTGCTTCCAACCTTTCTGAGTCTATCGGTGTTAGAACGGACACTATATCGTCATTCAAGCTGAGCCATGCTGTCGGCCTGATGTCTATTCTAAGGACATGAGATCCTACGTGGAAGAATCTCGAGCACTTTATCACATCCAAGAGGTCATACAGGCCATGCTCGACACAATTGTGATCGACGGCGAGAACAACTGGGCATATCTCATTCGCCTAAAGGACAATACATACCGGCTGGTCTATAAGAAAAGACAGCTGATCCACAACTGCCCTATGTGGACCAAGGTACATGCACGTGTTTCATCATCATCTTGACATCCGCTCATCGGTGTCCGACAGGTCGTGGAGCTGGATGATATCGAGGTACTCGGTTTGCACCATGAGTGGCGTCAGAATTGCTGACTTGGTTTTCCTAATTGGCAGGTGACGCGGTTCATATCGGGAGTGGAATGGGAAGGAATTTACCAAGGCAATAAGCTATTTAGGTTTCCAGGCTGCTCTTGGCTTCTGACCACTGTGTACAGGGAAGGAAGTCGACATCCTCATTGGATTGGTAGATGTCTGGGGATCATGTGTATCCAGTGAAAGTCGGGGACACAAGCTCGTAGAATCTAGGGGCTTAGGCCACTATTTCTTCAAACTCGAAGCTCACATTTCCAAGAATGGACAAATAGTTGGCATAATGACGGAGGCCCGTCTCGGACGTAGGTAGCCTCCTGCCATCGATAGTCAAGGGCTCATCCAGTGCAGGACCCGTCACACTCGCTGATCGTGCAGCTGTTTTCGAAGCATTTGCTGACATTCAGCAACACGGTATCAACTTTGACTTCCAGATAAGTCATATCTATATCACGGAGCAAGGCGTGCGATTCGCGAATGCATGCAATGTCAAGTACTATCGAGACCGCGATGAACTTGCCGAACGAGCAAAAAGTACATGGAAAGAGTTGGCAGACATGTTCGATCATATGGACAAGGACCCTTTGAGAGGTCTTCTATTCGGTGGCCGCTATAAACATTCATTGGTCTTCATCATCCCTCGCCTACCTTCGCTTGGTCGTCCGATACCCCTGAGACCTGAAGATGCCATCATTCGCTGGGCTTGGTCAATCACGATGACCGAAGACTTTACTTGTGGTAGAAACGTCGAGCTTAGAAAGTTGATGAGGTTTTTTGGTTCGTCAGAGAACTCGGCCACTCGCCGTGGCAAGAGGATCAAAAATGGCAACATCGACAAGAATGACCAGAAAGCTCTTCTTCCACCGGACGAATTTTCTGGTGACGATACGATATCCATCGCCAAAATAGACACTGTGGATCAACCTTTGGTTGTCCGTCCCGGTCCAGCCTCGCGGCGGGTCTCCCCTTACGTGCGTCTATCGCCGGGGCGCCTTTTGCTGGCTCCAGAACCCAATCCTCAATGAGAGGAATGATAACGTTCTCCCTTTATGATTTTTCGTTTGGAAGTGTATTTTACTTTCTTGCAAACTTCTTCCTGATGTCATCATTTGGATCATTCTGTCCCCATGTATCTAGATAGCATTTATTATGTCTCCAAGATAAGATCGATTCATTTAGCTAGCTATAGGGATCAATCTTGGCTTCAAACCGATCCCACTGAGAGGATCTCGCAATGTATTATGATTAGTGAATATCATGTACGAAAAAGAAAACTCAGGGGCTTGATGGACCTACAAGAGATGAAGACGGAGCGCCCCTACTAGTGTCGGATAATGTATGTAATCCTGGGCCGGAAGGTGACACGAATGTTCACCCACAGACAGCATTCGAGGACCTGAGAATGAACATGGAGTTCATAGACCAAGCTTAAGATACTGTTCCCAAACTCACTATAGGTAGCTCCGCCGCATTCGAGTAAAAACCAATATACAAACACAGTTACAGGGGAAAGTATCTCGCACTCACCAAGGAATATTCAGGGCGGACGTTCAACTTGGGTGACAGCCATCGAGACGGGGAGGCGGGTAGATCGGTGAGCGCGAGATCGCGGGATCCTGATCCGTTCAAGTCAGCGAGCGGGGTTCAACCTCAGGCTGTGGCTACCACTTTTTTTTTTTGCCGATGCTCATGCGGAACGCGGTCCACAAGGACTCGGAGAACGTCACCAAAGGCGCAGTGGTCCGTCTGTTCCAGGATTGGGGGTGCGATATGCTGTTTTGATCCTGTACCCGAGCTGCGCGCCCCATCCGGGTGGCACGAACTCGCATTATGCGTTGCCATCGGACACCCATCAGCATCGCATTATTAGTGCTGAGCCTCGTACGCTAGTACATACAACGGATGGGGAGGAAATGGGGAGGTAGGTGACAATAATACGACAAAGTCGTCGACAGTATTGTGGCAAGTCAAGTGTTGGGGCTGAGTCACTCCGAGTTTGCACCTGTGTCCTTTTTTTCCTCGCCACTGAAGTCTCCTCATAACCTTACGTAGTCAAAACCTAATTACAAACTAAGGCGCAAGATAGTAACTGAACCACTGTCGAGGTAATTGCTGCCCATGCAGCCACCTTTAGATATTTTTTATTTGATGACAGAGCAAGGTGTGCGATTCTTGACTGTATTCTCTGCGAAGTACTACCGTGATATTGATGAACTTTCCGAACAAGCAAGATCCACTTGGAAAATGGTGATGTCATGTTCAGTGTACTAGTCTCCCGTAGGCAGGCCCTCAGGTAAGAAGACAAGATTTTCTACTATCATGTTCAATGGCATGGATGATAAATCGATAACCCTTTGAGAGATTTTGTAAACTGTCCGCGCTCGCTTAGCTCAGAGGCCCTTCTTTTATCTATCCTTCACCTACCTTCGCTGGTCGTCCGATACCCCCGAGACCTGAATACGCCATCATTCGCTGGGCTTGGTCGATTGTGATTGTCTACCGTGGTCCAGTCCACGGCGGTACCACCTTTATGTGCGTCTAGCACCTGGGCGCTTGCCACTACCTCCAGGACCATATGAGGAATGATAAAGTTCTTGCCCTGTCTGGTTTCGTTAGGAAATGTATTTTCCTTTCTGACTCGCTTCTTACCCACGTCATATTCATCAATACATCGTTTTTTGGATTACAATATTTCTATGCCCCCCGTGGATCTAGATAGCATCTATTATGACCGAGATAAGATTTGCTCATTTGTTTATAGAGATCGATCTTGGCCTCAAACCGATCTGCGCGATGTGTTACGATCAGACTTGAAATTGAAGCTTGATGAACCTACAAAAAAGGTTCAAGTGAAGTAGGGTGGCGCACCTCGACAATGGAATCCTGGACCGGAAGGCGACACCGACCGGCGATGACGTACCAAATCAAAGCGTGTCGGTGAAACCGGTAGCAAGGGGAAACCCCTGCCGCACGTAGAATGTTCGCGCCACGCAGACTTGCGAAATAAAATTATCAATGATTCGCATAAGGTGGACCCACCGGATAGAGACAGCATCTGAGGGAGCTCATAGACTAAGGTTCGATGCTGTTCCCAAACTCACTAGAGATAGCTCCGCGTTCGAGTAAAAACCATCACATCCACGAAGTCAATTATCCCGCACTCACCAAGGAATAGATGCGGATATTTACGATGAACGTTGGTCTGGGGCAACAGCCATCGAGACGCAGAGGTGGAGATTGATATCGATGTTCGAGTGCAGGCAGCACAACGGCCCGAGAGCCGGATATCCCTGTCAAGCCAGCGAGCGGGGCTTCCTGTGACTATCGCCTTTTTTACCTATATTCGTGTAGAACGCGGAAGTAGTCCACAAGGAGAACATTACCAAGGGCGCATCGCTGAGCGCGCGGCGACTGCGTTTCCCGACAGTGGTCGGTCCGTCCCACGATTGGGGGCGCGATATGCTGTTTTGAGCTGTGCCCGAGCTGCGCGTCGTCCACTAAGTGGCACAAACTCGCATTGTGCGTTGCCATCGGATCCCTGTCAGCATTGGATAATTAGTGCTTCCTTGTTGAAGCTTGAAGGTCGTACGGCAATCACCAATTTAATGAAGCATTTCGAATCGTGCAGTTCAAATCAACATCATCTTCTGGCCCACATCAGGGAATTAACACGTCACTTATTGTCACTTACATCATACTTACCACTTATTGTCTCCTTATCGGAGCTTTTGTTGCTTGCCGAGCCGTAAGTCAATATAAGCTCTATTTCAACGTAAGCGTA
>JBBPPA010001416.1:0-12164 GCA_038091735.1 Leccinum pellstonianum | reverse complement strand
CTTTAAATCCATATATTGTCATAAATATCATAACTAACTCAAATAAAATCGTAAAAATATGCAAAAATCAGGAATAATCCTCGTATACACTACCAAATAGGGGTAAATAGGGGCTACCCCAAAAGACCGGTTATGACCGGTTTTTTTCGATCTTTTGATTTTTCCAAAAATCAAAAGACCATAACTGAACCAATTGAACCTTAGGAAAGACCGGACCAATCAGGACTGGTCCTCATCAGTTTGGTTCGGTTAAAAACCGGTTTTTCATCCGTCTTAGGACCGGACCTTTAATCACTATTACTAGCCACTCTCTTATATCATTATGTAGACATTATGTCACTTATAATGTATGTAGGTAACACCTCATGTAGTCCACCTGTATGTAGAATAGTCCTATTGTATAAATACTCGAGTCGGTCATAGCTGGTAGACCCAGCTTTGACCTCTTGAGCTTTAAGTCAAAGTCCTTTGCTTCATCCTTCATCTTGTCATCTTTCCAAGTGTCAGTGTCAGCCCCCGAGTGGTAGTCTGCTAGTCCGCTGGACTTTGGTTACATCACAATATGCCTACAAACACCTTGAGTAGTAACCATGTTTTGGCAAAAGATTGTATGTACTAGAGTGATGTTTCGGCATGTTAGGCAAGTAGTTCAGGCCCTATGGAAGCACATACCAATGCAATTTCGGCATAACTGCCACATCTTATTCAGTTGATGAAATTCCACTAACATGTATTCAGTTATCTAAGTGCAATTTTTACTTCGGCAGAGGAATGTATGTGTAGGAGTGATGTTCCAGTATATTTGGCAGTAACTAGGGATCCCATGGAGGCCCTGCTTGCTGCTATCTCAGCATAATTGGACACTGTGATTCCATTTCATTCCATTCCACTAACATGTATTATTTTATAAAACTGAATCATACTGTACAATGATGCCAAGAAACTGGGGAGGAGAGCCAGCATAGGACCCTGAGTGACTACCAAACATGCCGGAACTTCACTCCTACACACACATTCCTTTGCTGAAGCAAGAATTGCACTTAGAGTACTGAGTATATATGAGGGGAATTTTGTAAAACTCAATCATACTGTGGAATTATGCCGAGAAAGCGGTGAGGAGAGCCACCATAGGACCCTGAGTGATTGCCAATCATGCCAGAATATCACTTCCACACATACATTCCTTTGCCAAAGCTAGAATTGCATTTAGAGTACTGTGTACAGAGTAATGGAATTTTACGAAACTGAAGCATACCATACAATCATGCCGAGAAACCATCAAGGAGAGCCATCATAGGACCTTGAGTAACTGCCAAACATGCCAGAACATGATATCCACACATACATTCCAATCTTTTGCCGAAACCTATTTACTACTTAGAGTGTATGTAGGCATATCTCATAACTGAATAACAAGTGGCAATTATGCTGAGATTGCATTGGTATGTGCTTGCATAGGGTCTAATCTGCTTGCCTAACATGCCAAAACAGCACTCTACTACATGCAATGCTTTGCCAAAACACATTTACTACTTACAGTATATGTAGGCATATTTCTCACAACTGAATAACAAATGGCAGTTATGCCAAGATTGCATCGGTATGTGCATACATAGGACCTAATGTGATCGCCTAACATGCTGAAACATTACTCCAGTACATACTACCCTTTGCCAAAACATATTTATTACTTAGAGTAGTAGTATGTAGGCATATTTCTTATAACTGAATAATAAGTAGCAGTTATGCTGAAATTGCATTGGCATGTGATTCCATAGTGTCTGAACAGTTTGCCTAACATGCCAAAACAGCACTCTACTACATACAATGCTTTGCTGAAACAAATTTACTTACAATGTATATAGGCATATTTTTCATCACTAAATAACAAATGGCAGTTATGCCGAGATTGTATCAGTATCTGATTCTGTAGAATGTCGGCATCCAAAGCTCATTGGCCAGTTGGCAAACATGCCAAGTTTTCATTTTGGCCGATCAGTCAATTATGGAATACACTCACTGGCATGTCTACTAGTTGAATTGGCCAATCGGCAATATGCTGAGATTCAGTTGTTGGCCCATTGGTCAACTGTGGAATATTATAAGGCATCCTCAATTGCAGAATGCACCAATATCTAGCCAATTGGCCAATCGGTAACATGCCAAAATTCAATTGTTGGCCAATCAGTCAACAGTGGAATGTAGGCATCCGCCGAGTTTTCATTTTGGCCGATCAGTCAATTGTGGAATGCAGCAATACCTAACTAATTGGCCGATCAGCAACATGCCAAGATTCAATTGTTGGCCAATTTGTCCACTGTAGAATGTCAGCATCCACAGCCAGTTGGCCAGTCGGCAAGATGCCGAGTTCCATTTGCATCGGCCAATCTGTGGTTTGCTGAGATTTTCAGTCCATCGGCTGACATTGGCTGGCCAGTCAGTTGCGGCCATTTGGCACATTGGCTAGCTGGTCATTTGTTGAAAAATTGTACTGCATTATATGATGCTTGAATCCAAAGAGGAGAGCAGCTGACTTGAATGGGGCACAGCGAGCGCTAAGAACTAAGATCAGTATGACAGGATTCATCAAAAGACAATGCCAAACCAGTGAAAAAAGAGCATGCACAAGATTTACTTACAATTTTTTCCGATATCTGCAAGTAGTGTTTAAAGGTCTGGTCTGGTCTGGTATTTTGCCTTTTTTAGAAAAGACCAGTCCAAAAGCAGTCCTGGGAATTTCCTGATATGGAAAAAACCAGACCAAGACCTAAAAACCGAAAAATTGGTCTTTATCAGTCTTTGCCGGTTCAGTTACAGTCTTTAACCAGTTTTCAGGGCTGTGAAAAGTACTATGGATTCTTGGCTTCCTGCCCATACTTTTTCATCTAAATTGGTTCAGGGGTTGTTAAGATATGATCAATTTAAGAATGCATGTCATTCTTGAATATATCTACTTAGAGAACCTATTTCCGAGAATAGAATAGTGTGAGATCGGCGCTTCGGGGTGGCTGTACCAAAGATAGCCGGGTCACGTGGCATCAATATCCGCCAAGACTTATGTAATTCTGTCCATATGAGGCCACGATATGGCCAATCTCGAGTCATATGTCATTTTGGAGAAGGTATTTTGAGAAATTATCATAACTATCTCAAATAAAATCCTAAAAATGTGGGAAAATCAGGGAAATCAGTCAATATACTACCTAATATGGACTAGCATTGGTCCGCCCAAAAGACCAGTCCTGACCGGTCTTTGATTGGTCTTTTGATTTTGAGAAAATCAAAAGACCAAGACTGATGTAAATCAAAACCAGGAAAGACCGGACCAATCAGGACCGGTCTTGATCAGTTCGGTTCAGTTAAAGACCGGTTTTTCATCGGTCTTAGGACTGGACCTTTGAACACTATCTGCAAAGTAAAGTTCTGCCATGTGAATGGTCATGTAGATGTTACAGCTGGCCCGGATAGGGTCAGATGTAGACTTGGAGTGAAGTAAACCGAAGTCTGGTCAGACTATCGGACTGTCACTTGGGGGGTACACCGACACTTGGAAAGAGAATAAGATGGGGAAGAACACAAAGGACTTTGGCTAAAAGCTCAAGAGGTCAAAGCTGGGTCTACCAACTTTGACCGACTTGAGTATTTATACAATATACAGGTGGACTACATGAGGTGTTACCTACATACATTCTAAGTGACATCAGGTCTACATAATGATATAAAGGAGTGACTAGTAATGGAATGATAGTGGTGACGACATGGTAATGTAGTGACATCAAGGATGAGGGCTGAGGGTAGGTCACCTGACCTTAGTCCGAGCGTCGGTATGTCCGGACTCTAATCCTGGCTGTCAATGATGCCGGACTGTGCTCCGGACTGTGAGCAGTCGGTTGGACTAGACTGGTGATTTACAATATGGAGGGTGAGCACAGACTAGAGATGCAGTACTAGTCGAGCAAGTGTAACACCTGGTGAGACTCTGAAGACTAAGACGGAGGGACACACCGTAGAGGGCAGAGGGGCTGAGGGTTGAAGGGTCGAAGGGACTCGAGGATGCAGACTCGACTCAGATGGTATTCCAAGTAGCTCTAGCTTAGGGTTACAAAATGACGACTCAATCTTTAAGTACTACTGGTATGGAACATGTTACGTGATGGAATCGCAAGGAAGGGATATATCATCTGCAGCATGGATGAATAAGAAGCTGTGGAGGATTAATCATACATCAATCAAAGATGACAGAACAATGATGAGGCTATGACGAAGCCATGAGTCAAAGAATCAGAAACCAGATAGGACAAAGTCGGAACGGAGATAGGAAGAAAGCAGATCATCAGCAATGTGGAACGAGACACAAAATCGCCCAAGATCTATGATACAAGGTGAAGACAATGTAAAGGCGATAAGTGAAAGAGACGGAAAGAGAAAAGAGATACATAATAAACTCAGGAGACAATTGTAACAGTAGAAGTCTTGAAGGGGCAGTGGTGCAACATCTGCAAGTAAGGAATCAGTAATGAATCAGTTTGATTACAGACTTACCACATGAAAAAGAGTTAATGAGAAGTATATACAAAAGCACAGGAAACCCAAAGTGTTCCACGTTGGTTTGAATTCATCATGCCACCAACATATTCTATGATGTGTACCAAGAACAATGTGCTGTGCAAAACATGAAGGAAAATCATCATGCAATTCCACATGATGTCTTGAGGGCACACAACGAAGCGACAAAGCAGAGGAAAGAAGGCCAGCGAATGTTGGATGGGGCATTCCAGAAGGCGTCCAAATCCAGGGAATTTTCTAGAGATGAGGTCTTGAAGGTTGTGGCAGAGTTTGTTGTGTGTGAAGACCAGGTTAGTTTAATGTAGTTATGTAGCAAGTCAATTCTGTTACTGACTTTGGTTACAGAGTCTAGCGGAGGCAAACAAGTCTATATTTAGGAATTGTTTGATAGCCATGTGCCCTCACACAAAGACAATTGACTTACCTTCAACTCATGATGTTACTACCTACATCCACAATAGCTTTGGCAAATTCATTGACCATATCAAGAACATCATTCAGGTGAGATTAAATATCTCAATTCTTCATCATTCTAATTGTCCTCTGTCAGTCTCCATTCACTGGTCGTGTATCAACAACAACTGATCTTTGGTCAGTAGCTTAAATGAAAGTGTCATTCATGGGACTCACCGCCGCCTGGATTGAGGATACTGGCAAGAATTGGACGATGCACAATGAGGTAATCACATTCCATGTGATTTTGGGAGCACACATGGGTCTCAACCTCAGGCAGTACTTCATTATGCTGTGTCAACGGGCGGGAATTATCACTAGTAAAGAGTCTAAGGTGTGCTCCCTCATGGTTTCATTTTGTTTGAGTCCTAATTATTTTCTATTCCAAACAGTTGTTTTGTGTTACTGCTGATAATACAAGCAATAACGACATGACATGCAGCTATATTGAAAAAACACTCGACTCACGACATATCTATTCCTTCAATGCAGACCAACACCGCCTCCCATGCCTCACGCACGTCATCAACCTCACAATTACCGCCTTCATGGGCATCGTCACCAAAATTTCCCACATCGAAACTACCACTTCAATCTAGGAATTCAATCCGACTCTATCTGAAAACCATGTCCTTGGCAATTCTCTGGATGTTGTGGCCACCATCTGAATCCTCGAAGTCATGATTCAGTCTTCTGGTCAACATATTGCCTACTTCAAACGCCTCCAGCATGAGTGTGGGATCGAGGTCCTGCTCAAGATTCCGCTCCACAGCAATGTGTGGTGGGGTATGGCAGACGTGATGCTTGCTTGGTCATATAAGTTACGAATGGTAAGTACTAGCACATCTTTCTATCGGCGACAGTTCTCTCACTACAAATATAGCCAATTAACTTGTTCATCAAATCCGCAGACAAACTATTTGGCCCAATTACGACATTGAGACACCCTGGTCAACCCATTACAGTTTGCCACATTCCCTGGACTGCTTTCACCATCAACGCTACGGACTGGGAGCACGTTAACGCCGTGCACACAATTGTATCTGACACAAACAACATTCAACACCTCTTCTCACAGAACAACCATCTGTTGCTTTGGCATGCAATCCCGGTGTTCGAAGATCTACTCACCACATGGGAAGAGAAGTGCGCTCTCAACAAATATTCACCCTGCCGTCAAGCCATCAAATGCGGACTCGACAAACTGAAGAAGTATTATCACAAATTCAACCAAAAGGATGTATATATCCTTGTGTTAGGTATGTTCCTGAATTGATGCGCCAAGGGATGACTGGTCCCTTATTGGAGCTTTCTAGATTCTGGGTGATGGGGAAGGAAGGAGGGGATTCAAGATCATCTGGGCCCAGAGGTTTTCCACTAAGAGAACTAGAGAGACGACCTTGAGCCAAAGAACTAGTAGGAAAAGAAGAACTATATGATGGAGGTGGTGGTGAAAGAGAAATGGTAGGCACAGATGAAATCAAGTCAGAAGGGACATAGCTAGACATTGGTGTGGAGGTGAGAAGATGGGAGTTAATATGAAGAGGTTTTAGAGAGAAAGCAGTGGGGTGACGCTTTTTATAAGCAAGGAGGATTGTTTTGGCATGTTTCAGTTCTTGTTCTGTGTCTTCTTTGGCCATATATTCTTTCCATCGGATCAGATACATGTGCCAGTGGTTGTTAGGGGGACCTCTATGGTGTATGATCCGAAGTATTTTGAACTCCTCTTTGCCCTTGATGTTACGCGAAGCAATAATGACTACCTTAGTGCTAAGACGAGGTACTCACGAAAAGACCAATCAAGTCTAGTATAAGGACAAGGGGAAGGTCTCACTTGCGCACGGTCAAGTGGAGGAAGAGTTAGATAACGCTGTATTGCGCAAAACTAGCTAGGGAACACCATCATGCTACTGGGGTATTTATAGGAAGTGCGAAGGGCACGGACCAAGCAGTGTCAGTAGCAGTGAAAGAGAAGAGACCATATCAAGAAGTCGAGACAAGATGATAGGATGATAAGATGATAAGATGATAAGGGGATGGGACGATAAGAAGATAAGAAGATAAGAGGATGGGATGATAAGACAATAAGAAGATAAGAAGACAGTCGACCAAGAGAGAGACTAGTCGATAGCTTGGTCGAGAAGGAAGTGAGTATTGTTTACAAGGTAAATGGAGAAAGGTAGAATGTTGAAAGAAAAAGTTACATCCACTCCTCTAAGTCCTTCAAAGTCAACAGTGATTGTAACACTCGATAAGGTCAGGGAGTGGGCTGGGAAGTTCAGACCATGTACAGGATTTTCATGATAGAGCGATAATTGGAGAGAAGCATAGAACACATTGTGGATGCTCCAGGTTTTGGGGAGGCATAATTGATAAGTGATCAGAAATAGGACCTGAGTCATGGTAAAAGGTCCTTCTCATTTTGGTGCAAACTTCCTTGAGGTGAGATTTATTTTGAGGTTTTTTGCTTCGAGCCAGACTTTGTCTCTTTTCAAGAATGTGGAGAATCCTCTGCCATTTCTAGTCGAGCAAGCTCATGTGCAGCAAGGGCTTCGTCTCAAGCTGCTGAGAGAGTTTTGAGTCAGGATTCAATGGCAGGGAGATTGGTTTCAGTGATAACTATGGGAAGGGGACAGGTTTCGAAACCCACCATGAGGAAGAAGAAGGATTTTCTGGTTACAGAATGAGGGTGATGATTGTGAGTGAATTCTGCTTCAATGAGTGATCAGATTAGACCATGTGGTGGGATTATCTCCACAAAGGATCCGAAGATAGGTCTCGACCTCTTGGTTGACATGTTCAGTTTCTCCATCAGTTTGGGGATGATAAGTGGTGGAGAGGGAGAGGTTGTATCTGAGGGTCTTTCCAAGTTCTCTGGTGAAGGAGGAGGCAAACTGCGGGCCACAATCTGAGATGATCTTGTTGTATAATCCAAAGTGTTTGTAGACTTTGTGAAAGAGAAGGGTTGCTATCCCTTTGGCGGTAACAGTTTTCTTGGTAAGACAGAGAAACACTCCCTTTGTAAGCCCATGGTCAACCATGACCAACAAAGAGTCAAATCTGGAGGAAGAGGGGAGGTTGGTGATAAAATCACAAGAGATTTGTTGAAAGGGACAGGAGGAGAATTTAATCAGTGTGAGAGAGGGAACAGTGGGGTGAGTGTTCACTTTGCATTATTAGCAAACTTAACATTTGAGAAAGGAGTGAGACCAAGGGTAGCGATGGCATGACATCCAGAGATAGAGCACGTGAGGGATCAGGTGTCATGCTCATTAAGAAAGGGGTTGGTATAATCAAGAAGGCATTCCCAGTAGCATTCTTGTTCTCATTCCAGAGAACCCTTCCCAGAGAGATCAAACAATGTGCCAAAGATGATGGGTAGAAAGAGTAGCAATGGCATTGGAGAAAGAAGAAGTGGCTAAAAGGGCAATGAGCTGGGTCCACATGTCAGTGAATCCATCAGTCATGGCTGAGTGAATCTGAGAAGAGAAGGAAGTGTAGTTATAAAGAGAATGATATGTGAAAACATAGGAGTAAATCTGATAAAGAAAAACATAGTGATACAAAGGAACAGCAGAAAGGAAAACATTTCATTTAATATCATGAAGGAGATCAGGAGATTGGAGGACGACAGTGTAGAGGGTGTTTTCTTTTGCACTTGTCTGCTATTCCACACTAAACACCTGCAATTATAATGATCTAAACAATTTCTGATATAATTTATCAATTTGACTAATATACTTGTTGTCTAGTATAGAGTCTATTTATATACACAGTACACTCTTTGTATATAGTTTCTGGTTATCTACAATTCTTGACACTGGTCTGAATTCCTCTTGAATTTGTCTGCTATCCTACACCAAACACCTGTTATTATAAGAGCCTGAATTACTAATAATACTATTTATCAGTTTGTCTGAAATGGTTTTTGTCTAGTATGAACTCTATTATGACATCTACCCTGTGTACTATGTGTATATACCTTCTGGTTGTCTATTATTCTTGAAACTGGTCAGAAATGCTTTTGCTTTTACATACTATTTTACACTAAACATCTGTCAAGATAATAATCTAAATTACTTCAATGGATACTATATATATGACATACTTGGCATCTTATATGGATACTATGGTCAGATATTTCTCTAAGTCTCTGCCATTCTGAATCCTTGATATCTATCATCCTCTATTTTGCTAACAATTTAAAAGGCTGAATCACTTTCTGACTGATGAGCTTGAAATTTTGGTTCAAATAGTCTGACTATGCCTGAATTTACCTATTTGTCTATATATCTTTGCAACCTGCCAACACATGTTCTGACTGTACTAAAATCATCTATCTGTCTCTAAATCTTTGTTATACATGTTTTAATCATGTCTAAGTTTATCTATATACCTACATATCTTTGTGGCATATGTTCTAATTGTACTTAATGACCTATCTGTCTTGACATCTTTCCTACACAATGTTGGTCTAAATATTGCTATTTATATTTGTATCTCTGCAACATGTTGTCTAATTATACTAAAATTGTCTATTTTCTTTGATATTTTTGTATCTTTGATGCTAATGATGTCAAACTGACTTATATCTGTTTGATAATAGTCACAATAGACTTAGTTAGAAGTGTATCTCTACCATATGCTGCCAAAAAGATATGGTAAATGGATACAGCAGGAAAATGAAGGCATGGTACCTCCATAGGGGAAGTATGGTGCTAAATACTCTCCCTGACTCAGAAGACCAGATAGCAGATGCAAATGATACTTTTCCAAGGTATGTAAATAGTCTTTTTGACTTTTTGATTTGGTTACTCACCAGATTTTGGTTGTTATACAGCCTATCAATAGGTCCAATTGATGTACAAACTGAAAAAGGATCTTTGAAAGGATCCTGGTGTAAATACTCAAAAGGGTGTGAGTAGGGGTGCAAGTGGGACTCGTCCCAGGGATCCCTTAGGTCAGGTAGGGTGAAGACAGAGTTTCCAAGCCGGAAAAAGGGGGTCCAGAGCATGGGAAAGGCGGACCGGAATGTCGGAGGTGCGGGAACAACAAGGAAATGGGTGAGATGTGTTGAGGAAAGTGAGACAAAGTCTAAGATGACAAAGGGACATGCTTGCGAGGTGAAAGTAAGAGATAAAAACATAGATTCCTGCAAAAATACAACAGACAGGGTTTTATAATCCTCAAGCATACTTGGGACTGCTAAAAAAACTATGAAGGAAGTATAAACAAACTCTAAATAAGACTAAAAGTGAAAGGGAGACAAAGATATAGTAAAAACGGACTACTCCAAGTGTGTCAGGAGCATGGGAAAACTGGACTGGACCGGAACCGGACTGTCGGTGACTTGGAATGGGGTTGGAATGGGGTCAGACCGGACCGGACTGATGCCAGACAAGTCGGGATGGGTTGGAAATGGTAGATGGAGGCCCATATCTTCTCAGGGAGCGGCCAAGCTCTACACCAGGGCCATCACTGGTGAGTGTTTGATAGGCTAGAGCAGGGGTAACCCCTGGGTACTGAGGCCTGTACCCCTACCCCTACCCCTCAAGGGTATGTACCCTTCAGGAGAGTCAAGGGTACACTCAGGGGGTACCCTTGGGTATACCCCTCAACTATAAAACACTTATGTGTTCAAATATGATTGGACCACTATAGTGTTGACAAGTCTGACATGAGGTCACCAGAGTGGGACTTTTAATAGCCCCTGAGTACCCCTCATACCCTTGGAGGGTACAAAATTTTTGACAATTGTACCCCTACCCCTACCCCTCTGGTACCCTCACCCTGACCCCTGGGGGTTACTCATACCCCTGCTCTTGCCTAAGTGTCTATCATGTTCCCCCAATGGTAGTGTAGGGGGATCAATAGTATTAAATTGGATTTGCAGGATCATTTGAACCAGGATAGTGCTGAGATGAGGGGAACATAGTGATCAGTATGGTGTGACAGGGGGGTAGGTGGCCATACAGTATGGATATGGGTGTGCATGCAGCTGTAGCTAATAGGAGCCAAATTCAAAGCAGTGCTTAGCAGTCTGAGTGTGCAATGTAGTATAATCAAATCAGATCTATTTGTTTAATAAATCAGAATCAGACTTCCATCAGATTCATTTACTCTTAAACACAACATAAATTGAACTTGTCAATAGCAGCTGGCAGAAATACAGAAGGTTATGCACCAGGGGCAAAATTCAGTGATAGCTTATATTGCTTCACACATGCCATGTTCCTGATATTATTATTATGAAGGAAGTGCTTAGTCTGAGACCAACCTGAAATATTGGGTTTGAGGAAGGTTTTTGTGTAGTGACAGCTGGGCCTTTATTACAAATTCAAGAATGGTGGTGCTATCATCTATGACACTTACCTTACTGAAACATGAAATTTCAACAAGGTAACAGGAACTCCAGGTGTTAATATTTCAAATATCAGGCATGTTTCAGGAAGGTGGTGGGCAAAATTTCATGTTTTAGTAAGGTAAGTGCCATAGCACCACCTTTCTTGAATTTGTAATAAAGACCCGACTTGTTACTACACAAAAACCTTCCTCAAATCCAATATTCCACTGGGGTGGGTCTCAGACTAAGCACTTCCTTCATAATAATATTAACATCAGGAACGTGGCATGTGTGAAGCAGTACAAGCTATCACTGAATTTTGCCCCCGGTGTATCTTTACTTCAAATGTCTGATTCTTAAACGGGTATCTCTTCAGATTAAAAACAGAGCTGTGTTGCTTCCTCGTGTGATTCTTGTTTTGATCCTATTTTTAGTAGATACTGATCAGACCATAATGTTACCAGATCCCGCTGGAAAGTCACTTCCCGAAGTGAATGATAGGGTGTCATGGGACGTGATGCTGGGCATCATGTGTCATAAGTTATTGTTCACAATCATGTTTGATGCCGCCCTAAGCTCCATAAGCTTAACTGTGGCAGCCTCAGACAAGCTAAATTCCTTCTTCTTCATCCTCGTCACCCGATACCTCTGCATTTTCCTGCCCGACCTTGGCCATCAGCTGTGCCAAATCTTGTTCTTCCGTTTCCGAAACTGCTTTCGGCTGCGACGAATTCTGAACACCGATACCAGTAGAGAACCCAATGACTTACCTTCATTTTGACGACCAATGCACCTCCTTGTG
>JBBPPA010001415.1:0-12179 GCA_038091735.1 Leccinum pellstonianum | reverse complement strand
ACCTCCATGTGGATAAATTCTAAATATATTGATATCAAAGTCAAATCTTGATGGAAAAATACGCAAAAAATATGGATAAATCGGGGAAATGTAGGGGATATAGGGGTGTAAATAGCACAGCCACCATAACCGGTGTTTGTCCAGTTTTGAAAATTTCGAGATTTCTTGTAACCCTAACTGCACCTATCTGTAATTGGGCATAACCAAACCTCTTTAAGCAGTTACAAGCGGTCAGGGTTCGGTTAAGTTACGGTTTTTTATCAGTTATGCGACTGGACTTCGAAACACTACATGTTTGCACAACATTATATAAAACATTTATTATTCCTACATCAAAACTCTATATCACATGTGTACAAAACAAGTGTGTACCCAGTGTACACAAAAGTGTATGCAAAAAAGTGTACAAAAAAGTGAAAAAAGTGTAGGACAAAATGTACCAAGTGTACAGAAAAGTGTACAAAAAAAGCGAAAAAGTGTAGGAAAAGTGTACCAAGTGTACACAAAAAAGTGTAGGAAAAAGTGTACCAAGTGTATAAAAAAGTGTAGGAGAAAAAGTGTACCAAGTGTATGAGAAAGTGTACCAAGTGTGCAAAAAGCGAAAAAGTGTAGGGAAAAGCTCACCAAGTGTACAAAGATGCTATCAAACAAGTCAGTAATGAATTATAATTACACTTGGTACACTTTCTCCTACACTTGGAAAGCTTACCAAGTATACACAGATGCTATCAAACGAGTCAGTAATGAATTATAATTCAAGTTGATTACAGCTGTTTTCATAAATATGTGGAATCGTAAAACAGATTTTGATAGTGCCAATATGTGCTGAGTTGAGACCCTGTAACCACATACCCGAGGCGAGTGTAGTGCACATTGACAACAATTGCACTCACTGCCATGCCACCCTATACGATCTTGTTAGATCTCAAAGATTGAATACCCATTCTCTATTTTCAGCAGGACTACAGTGTCCCAGAGATCTGCAGCATTCTGGGAGTCAAGAAAACACTTGTCTACAGCACCCTTCAAAGCCTTATGGCTGACACTGATTCGGATGACTCAGATCACACTTTTGATGAGTCTCAAAAACAAGCACAGCCTTGTTCGCTCACATTTGAAGATCTCAATTTCATCAAGGCTCTGTACCAGCAGTCTGATACCCTTTACCTAGACGAGTTGCAGCAGGAGTTATCAAGTCAATGTGATGTCGTTGTGTCCATTCCCACTCTCTGTTGCACTCTTCTGCGTCTCGGCTTCTCTCCTGCCATGCACTTGAATGGAATCTCCTCAAACATGCTGCTTACAAGAACTTTATTGTAGATATCACACCAGATCCGGAGATCATCGCTCATGTTTGGAGACAAAGCTAGCAAGGATGATTGGACTACATGGCAAACAATGGGGTATTCATCCAAAGGTGGGAGATGTGTTTCCCGAAGGTGCTTTATTTGAGGGATGTGCTACTCCCTCCTACTGGTCCTTACCCTTGACAGTATCATTGCTCATGAAATTGAGAGGTCAGTGACTAGTGTCCATTTTGTTCAGTTTCTCTGTGAGCTCGTTGTAAGTTTTTATTCATTTATTTCCATTGCATGTATCACTGGCATCGTGGCTGCAACAGATTCCTTTGACAAATCCATATCCGGACCCACGCAGTGTTCTTGTTCTTGATAATTGTCGCATTCACCATAGTGAGGATAGATAGAAACTTGTTGAAGATGATGCACGTACTAAGTAGTACTTATGTTCGAGTGGTTTTACCTGATGGGCATGGTTACAGAGTGCAGGCTTGTATTTCTACCCCCCTACTCTCCAGACTGTAATCCCATTGGGCTTTCTCATCCATGAAAGCTTACCTTTGTTGTCATCGCACACACACCACTCTTTGTGCCATTGATGTTGCTCGCCATGCTGTCACTCTGAATAAGGCAGAGGGATATTTTCGTGCTTCTGGGTAAATAGTCTAGTAGTTGCAAATGTGATTGAAAGGCTCAGAACATGTACTAGCCCTGTTCTTCTTCTTCATCAGCTGCATACACATCAGATGCATCCTCACCACTTTCATCAACTACATAACCATGAGCCTATCAGGAAAACCCTCCCCTGGGTAATTGCTCATAATTCCTGATAATTCCTGATAATCCACATATTATAGATATTATCAGGATTCACTCAAATCCCTAGGATTTTATAGTCCCTTGTACTAATCTGTTTAATGATTGAGATAATGTAAACACTATAATCTACAATAATTCTATGTGATATGCTCAATTATCCAACTGATTTATTGTCTTTATACAAGATATGCATCATGTTAGTAGTATGTTGGACAATTTATGATATCATTCATGAGATTAGTGGACATGTTGAACAGTTTAATAATCAGAAAAACACAAACAATGACACAAACAATGATAATCATTTAGCATCATCTAATATGCATGCTTGTCACACTACTAGTGTACAAAAGTGTAGGACAAAGTGTACCAAGTGTACACAAAAAAGTGTAGGAAAAAGTTTACCCAGTGTATAAAAAAGTGTAGGAGAAAAAATGTACCAAGTGTAGGAGAAAGTGTACCAAGTGTACAAAAAGCGAAAAAAGTGTAGGAAAAAGTGTACTAAGTATACACAAAAAAAGAGTAAAAAAGTTTACCAAGTGTATACAAAAGTGTACAAAGTGTACAAAAAGCGAAGTGTAGGAAAAAGCTTACCAAGTGTACAAAAATGCTATCAAACGAGTCAGTAATGAATTATAATCCACGTTAATTAACTTACCATTATAAGTGAGTGAGTGATGACAAGTATAAGAACAATAAAAAACATAAATGAGTGATGTGTGATGTGTGGTGAGTGGTAGGTGGTGGGTGGTGGGTGGCGGATGGTGAAAGTGGGGAAGAAAGAGAGAGTGGGAACAAAATCTTCGACCTAAGTTGCTTATATAGTGTGGAGGGTAAAAATAGTTACAAATAAATTTGTCAGCATGTCCGCTTTTTTCAACATCAAGTGTGGGAACTTGGGCTTATATAACAGTCTCACTTAAAAACTCTCTAAGTCTTTGCCACATCTTTTTGCTACACTTGTGACACTTAGTAGCAGCAGTTGAAAATAAAAGCTGTTCATGCCCATGTTCATGTTACTATTGTATTATTTGCATTACACACCTTTGATGTAATGTTCCTTTCATCTACCTATGTATCTCACAGTTTTGTGTCTTCGGCATCCTTTTGGGTGTTCAGAATATGGGTTTCAGGTGGGAAACTTTCTAATTCTCGCACTCTGTGTAGAGCCCACCATCAAGCTTCCCTCTACCTTCATTGATTTGCATGCTTGGATGTCTGAGAAGACAGCTGACACAATGGCTCTTGGTTGCAAATTTGGACAGCCGACTTTCTTCTGCACCATGACCTTCAATCCCGACTGGCCAGAGGTTCAAGCTGTTTTGTTACTACCAGGACAGAATGTCTCTGATCAACTGGTCATAGCGGCTCAAGTATTCAAGTTGCATCTCGAGAAAGTGTTGTGTATCCTGTGCTCATCATTCAGGCAGGTAGTGTACATGATTCAGATCATCAAGTTTCAAAAAAGAGGGTTCCCTCATACACACATCATCTTCAAGGTTAATATTTCTCCTTTGTTATACATCACTTTCTTACATTGGTCTGTCTACCAAGGTTCAACTGGAGCCCTCTTTCAAATGTATTGACTCTATCGCATCCAATGGTGTCATCGAAATGCGGAAGATGTTTCATTGCCCTGCTCTGCTTACTGTCACAGACTGTCATTTTCACTTTGAGATTGCTTTCACCACAAAAGTGTTCACGTACCTTTACAAATATCTGTACAAAGAGCCAGACACCTCCTTTTTCACCCTCACTCAAGAAGCTGAGAACCCTCTTTAGCCCATTCCATGTGATGAGGTCAAGGACTACCAATATCTTTCTGCTCCTGAGAGTGCCTGGCAAATTCTCAGTTTCAACATCACAAGAAAAGAACCCTTTATGGATTGTTTGCCCATACATCTGCCTAATCAAAACATCCCTCAGTTCTGATGAGCAGGAGGAGAACAGTCGTCAACATCTGTTCTTAATTGTGATGATGTTAGTCCAGTCAGAGGGGTACTCACGAAGAGATTGCGCACTCCAGAGTAAGACCTGTAAAAGAAACAAAGGGTCAGACATCACGAGCGTCTGCATGTGTTGATAGGAGGAGCCTGGAAAGATGGATTCAATCTTTTCTCTAAGATCTAGCCTGCCGGCATTACAATTTTGGAGGAATGTAATGACCCATGTGCGTCACAGGTATCATGCACACCTAAAACCAATTACGCTTGATTTAAAGTGTGTGCTGACCCACTATGTACAGGGTAGGGTTTGATACTATTTCCAGCGGAATGGCAGTGTCCTCTCAAATGAGGTCTAAACCCATTCAAAGAAAACAGGATTGAGGGTCGTTGAAGTAACTGAAGTCTGGTCGGATTGTTGGACTAGCACCAGGGGGCTAACGATCACACTTGGAAAGTAAAGAAGATGTAGAGGAATGCTAAGGACTTTGGCAATAAGCTCAAGAGGTCAAAGCTGGGTCTACCAGCTATGACCGACTTGAGTATTTATACAACCGGACTATTCTAAATACATGCGGACTACATGAGGTATTACATATGTACATTCTAAATGACCTCAGGTCTACATAATGATGTAAAGAGTGAGTTATAATGAAATGATAGTGTGGACGTCATGGTAATGTAGTGACATCGAGGGTGAGGGCTGAGGGTAGGTCACCTGACCTTAGTCTGAGTGCCGGTATGTCTGGACTCTAGTCCTGACTGTTGGTGATGCCAGACTGCTGTCGGACTGTGCTTCCGGACTATGGTCGGTCGGTGACAGTGATTTACAACAGTCGTATGAACCCAACACAGTGTCTTTAGTCTGAGTTGCTATCTCGGGATTGATCATGCAATCAACAGTTCTTAACTGAGCAAGCAATTCCCTTAACTCTGGGATCCAAGTATGTGTGCGACAAGACGTGGCAGTGTACAGCAATGCTAATGACGAAGCCCTGAAGTGTATGGGCAGCTTTGACCTAATGAAGTAAACTGGAGCTGGCAGACTACTGGACTACCACTTGGGGGCTAATACCACACACTTGGAAGAATAAGAGTGGAGGGGAAATGCAAGGGGCTTTGGTGCAAAGGCTCAAGAGGTCAAAGCTGGATCTACCAGCTACGACCGACTCAAGTATTTATACATTAGGAATAACTACATACATCTGGACTACATGAGGCATTACCTACATACATTCTACTACCATGAGGTATACTTAATGATGTAACAGTGTGGATAACAATGAAATGACTGTGGTGACAACATGGTGATGTAGTATTGAGATAGCAAGTCTTGATGTGGAGTGTTGAGAATCATGGATTCATTTCAATCCATACCATGATTCTGATGTGTTACGCACTGTGACACGTTGTGACTCAATTGTGACTCATCATTATGACTCACTGATATGACTCACTTATCACTTATCTTTTTTATCTTTACTTACACTATTCATGTTACTCATCACATAGATAAGGCTTTAACGCCATTGGACGATAGCAGTAACTTACTGCAGATGACTCATATCTTCATCATCCTTCTTTGATGTTCTATAGAGTTCTATCTCTATTTCCCTTTTATAGGAGATATACATACATAGATACAAACATTTCTGTATCATATATAAACTTGGAGCATTCGCTCTAGGAAAATAATGAGTCTTCGACTTATTCTTCCATCACTCTCACACATAAGCTCTTGCTCGAATCACTAGACTCTTGCAATACCCTTATTACTTGTTTGTTCCCTTAGGACTATAAACAGTAAGTATCTCCCACTGTTCTCTTAGTTCCCACTAGGCTACTGTGCTCCACATCGAGACCTGCTATCTCGATAGGTTATGAGCCCCGAGCTCTACTAGCATTTTATATACTAAGAGTGGCGAGGCATTTGCTGTGTTTCGATATCATAATGTCTACCCCTCGACTTTTAGTCCAATGGGCAACTGGTTTTCTGAGCCAGATCATTGGGACTGTAGCATCCATCTATCTAAAGAAGCATTGGGCGAAGGAGGAGTGTGAATTCAGTGTGAATTTGGGCTGACACCTATTTCAAGTATTTCAGTATTTTCAGTATTTTCGCTCTTTTCAGTTATGTCGGTAATCCATTCAGTTGTTCAGTTATTTTGGCAATGCCACGTGTGCCACATGGCACCTGTTGCAAGTGTCGCCCACAAAGTGTCAGTCGTGGTGTCCACATTATGTAATCCGTCTGCTTCCACTTTGTCTACACACTTCCACTATCACAACTGTGTATCTCATTCTGTCCTTCTAAAATTCAGAAAAAATACGGAAAAAATCATAAAAATTCAGGACTACTCAGAAATACAATCTGTGTAATCTGTGTAAGTCTGGAACCTGAAATAATAGTGCTTAGCATCAAAATTCACTGATATTGATGTTGATCTGATAAGAGATAACTAATCAAGCATTCTGTGGTGGTCAGTACTCATTTCTGATGTTTTTAATGTTGATCTGATGACAGATCAAGCCTATTTGGGGTATTTTCTGGTGGTAGGCACTCATTTCTGATGCATGCAAACTGATGTTTATGATATTCCAGTTTTTGTGAAAGTGGTAGGTATGTATTTATTTCTGATGATGCAAAATGATGTCAGTATATGTCAGTAGCTGTGAGAACAGTATTTTCCGGTGAAGTTCTCATTTCTGATGATCCCTATTATTTTTTGATATTGATCCAATAAAAGATCAGATCAAGTTTCTCTGGAGTAATTTTGGGTGGTATGTATTCTTAATATTGGAAACTCATCACTTCTGACCTTGTCACCTTTATTATAGATCTATATCAGGTATGTTCTTTATCTATGATAGGATATCTATGTTGTTCAAGCAAAGAGTATCTGGTATACAGTGTTTATCATCTTGAGCTTACACTTGGCTTATGATTCATGAATGGCTATGTCTATGTCATTAGGGCTAGGTATATGATATGATATATTTTGGATTATAGGCTGATACTAAATTTTAAGTCATTCTAGGCTCTGTTTTGTTTTGTTTTTTGTATGTTTATATTCTATTTTATGATGTTATGTGGAAATTCATTCTTGCCTTTAGTTTTAGCATACACTGTGAAAGTGTAGATCTTAGATTAGGCATCTTAGCCTGGATTTCACCATTTGTGTTGGAGGCAAAGACCCTTAGTGGAAAGAAGTGCTTGTCAAGTCCCTACTCCCCAGCTTCACAGATTCAACTCTGTGTGTCCGCTGGTTGCTAAACCCATTCCTTGGGCTGGGACCTCTGATAGTACTACAGAATAGAGATGTGTTTGGTGAGAGGAGCTTTGCTTCTTGCAGTTGCCATTCAATTTGTCTTGGACATTTTGTCCTTTGTTCTGTCATACTTCTGCTATAGGATAACCATTTTAGTCACTACCAACACATCAAAGCCTCAAAACTTTTTCTTGGACTTGGATCTTGGATTTTTTTTCTTTCTCTGGACTTGGATCTTGCCAACTTGGGCTCTGTTCATTAGGACTCTGAGAGATATTCTATAACTTTGAGTGTGCCATGTGAGTTCTTGCAATTTCTTCATGTATTCATATTATATTAAATGATATGTCAACATCAAGGTCATCACCTCCTACTTCTCCTCAATATGCTCAAAGTGCTGCTTGCCAAGCTGAACGTGATCAATGTCTACTTGGGTCTCCTCCCAATCGTCGCCATCCACATCATGTCAAACAAAATATACCTGCTGCTTTAGTAGTTAGTGTATCAATTATTGAAATATTCAATATAACAATTGGATTAAATTCAACCTATAGATGCATCCACCTGTTCTTGTACAACAATATCCTGGAATACCTAGGCATTTGATTGCTCATCATGATATGCAACAAATACATAGGAACAGAGTAATGAATCCTTACTTTCAAAATGCTGCACTACCACCACCACTACTTCCATCTTCAATATCCTATCAGTCATTTGCCTTGCCACCACCACCACCACCTGCTCCTGCTCCTGCTCATGTAGACTATAATGCCCGTCTACTTGAAAACTTCAGTAATACATATCAGCAGTGTCGCAATCAAAGACAACATCAAACATCTAATGCACCTGCTATGCATCCCTTAACACTTCATCCCCTTAATCTATCTATTGCTCAAGTAGAAAGAGAAAGGATGGAACAGGAGAGATATCAACAGGAGCAATTTCGATTGCAACAGCTACAGCAAGAACAGGAGAATAGAAGACTTGCAGAGGAACAGAGATTAGCAGCAATAAGAGAGCAGCTATATCATCATCATAGACATCAAGTGGCACAAGTGGCTCTGGAACAACAACTGGTTCAACATCAGCAGCAGCATAATCAAAGGCTTCAGATGATACAAAGGCAGGAAATCTATCAACAGCAGCTTCATCATCAGAGAATTCAAATGGTGGAGCAACAACAACTTCATCAGCAGCAGCTTCATCAACAAAGACTTCAAATGGTGGAGCAATAGCAATTGCATCATTAAAGACTTCTTGAACTAGAGCAGCAAAATCTGCAACAACAACAATTGCAGCATCAACAGTTGGAGATGGAAAGGCAAATAGCATTACAAAGAGCAGAAGAGGAACATAGAAATCAACAACAACTTGAGGTTGAGCAAATTCAACAGCTGTCTCAGGCCTTGCTTTTAGAAGCCTTGGGAGAATATAGTCAGAGATCAGCAGAGCAGTATGAATAGGATCAAGCAAGACAGCAAGATAAAGATTCAGGACCAGAAGACCCAGGACCAGAACCAGGACAAGGACAAGGACAAAGACCAGGACCAGGAGACCCAGACCCAGACTCAGACCCTAATCCCATGCCTCATCTCCCAAATCACATTCCACCTAGTGGTAGACCATATGTTGAGCCCATTGAAATTCACTCTTTAGGACTTATGAATATCCAGTATCTAAAGTATCATGCTTTACATTTCCTCTCTGAGAAGCTCTCTAACTCTGGTGTCCGTAATCCTCGCTTTGGCATATGTTGTCTTCAAGGCCAAGTCAATCTTCCTGCTATTCAACAATGGCCAGCATCTTGATGACCCTCAGAATTTTACTTAGTTCAGAAATAAAATTCTCCAGTACAACAATGCCTTGGCCTTTACTTTAGTTGGTGTTGACATGGATAATCAAGCTCTTCAAGGATCTGGTCCCCAATCTTTTCATATTCATGGTGCTCTTCATCACCTTGTGGATGCTTTAATTCCACCGGATGATCAAGATCCTTGCTATGCTCAACTCTATGTCTATGATCCAGAAGAAGCCATCAATATCAGCTTTAATTGCAATCCTCAGCTCTCCATCAGATGCTAAGAGTCTCTCACCTATATGCTGCAATATATCAACAAGCTCATGATGTCATGAGGGTTAGTTACTTTGCTGTTATTTTTTTCCAGTGTACAGTATGCTTATTATCATTTTGTTCACATAGGCCAAACCACCTGAGGAACATACAGATGTTCATATGTAAATCTCTCATCAACAAAGCAATGATCCAAGACATTACAATGTGCCTACTGTGGATGAGATAGCTGCCATAGTAACATGTTGGAGCTCATTGTGACATTGTTGTTCATCTTCAAGGTGGTGGACTACGTCGTATCAGCAATTTGCATCCTGCCCATCTGACTCTTCACTATGTTCTCTTTTTTCTACATGGAGAAGATGGCTGGCATTTAAATATTCCACTTCAGATTGCTGATGGTTAACCACATCACTCCAAGAAAGTCACTCAGTTATTGTAGTATGCCTATAGGCTTCATGTGCACCCTCCAGAAATAGAACCACCAAATATCTTCAAGAGTCAAAGGCTCTTTCAGCAGCTGGTCTGTGATGCCCAGTGAAAACTGATCATGCCCAGATCTGGTCCAAGATGTTCCGTTCTGTATTTAGCATTGTTTATATGCCCCAGTCTGCTTTATCTGTGGGGCGCATGCCGGCTTTCTGCACAATCTGCCCAGCGCTGCTTTCACGAATCTGCCCAGGCGCATCTATTTTCTGCCAAATCTGCCCTGTACTGCTTCCACCGTGACACATCTTGTCATCTTCAGCCAGCCACCCAACTCAGGCTGTGCAGGTATAGACAGCATGAGTGGTTCCGAATCGGAATACACTAAGTACTGTTGTGCTCGCTATTTTCAAGAAAGTTTTTACCTAGTTTCCTTGTCAAAAGAGCACATGGATAACAAGTTACAGGCTGCAGAACGAACACCCTGCTGTGAGAAGATATCGGTGCCAGTGTAGATAAGCTAAGATAGCACGAGCGATTCCAAATCGGAAGCACAGTAGTACTAAGAATATCACTGGTGTGCGTGTTTTCTCATTCATATATATATTGGAATCGTTGAAACATCAATCAAACATTCCCACCCCCTACACCATCTTCATGCACGCTACCGGCAGTGCCCAACATGTAAATTGTGTATGCTCCAAGTACAACTTTGGCCAACCTCACCTCGTATCTGTTGCGACATGGTACCGTCATCTACGCAAAGCGCAGACTGACGAGGAGCGCCAGCGTATGCAAGCATTGAAGCCACAATCTGACCCGGCCCCACCTCGACGGTTAGGTATTACAGTGCGCAGACAACCCGGGCCAGCCTCCAAGAGAACACGAGAACTTGAACTTGAGGCAGAGAACTTGAATGATCAGTCCGTCCCAGGTCCAAGAAAAAAAGGACGTCAGCAGGTAATGATCTTTATCTTTTTCAACCTGTATATTCACTGATGGGGTGATTTGATTGATTAGAATGATATCTCCTCTCCTCCCGAACGTTCCCCCAGGCCATCCGAGTCTCCTGGCCATCCCCTTCCATCCCGCAGTCGTTCCCCTTCAAGTTCAACTCCAGCGGGTCCGAGTCATTTTCCATCTCGCAGCCTGAGCCTGAGTCATTCCCCTTCGACTCCAGAGGGTCGTTTTCCGTCTCGCAGTCGTTCCCCTTCGACTCCAGCGGGTTGTTTTCCATCTCGCAGCTGTTCTCCTTCGACTCCAGGCCATTTACCATCTCCTGGCCCTCCTCTTCCACTGTCTCCTGGCCAATCTCCACCCCCTTTTACTGGGCCAAACCGCTCACCATCTCGTGAACCTCCAAGAGAACATTGTTTACCTGTTGCTCGGAACCAGATTGCCTATGAGCGCAGGCCACGACCAGATGTTGATATCGACGAGAAGTTTCTTGCATCGCACGCATCCTCCTCCTAGTCAACACGATGAACTTTATCCAGCAAATAAGAAATGCAAGCCTCTCTGACCCTGTTGCAAAGTTCTCGGATGCAGCTCGGGAGCGGCTTCGAAACCCACCAAACACTCCGTTGATCATAGAGAGTGCCGGAATCAAACATAGCATTTCCACCTACCTTGCACTCGAGCATTTGGCTCAAGCCACTTATGAATCCATTTACACCTCAACAAAACATTATCTATCTGACACTGCTGGTACTCAAGACTTGCTCAGTTTCTACGACGTTGAAAAGTTACTTGGCGTTTACACTGGCGTCGAACTGATCCTTCACGACATGTGCCCAGATACGTGTGTTGCTTTTACAGGCCCCTTCAGTGACTTGCCAGGATAAATGTCCAATGTGTAATCGCTCACGGTGGGATGAAGCAAAGCTACAGGGATCCGACGGGGAAATTAAGGTACCTGCCCAGCAATTCACAACAATTCCAATTGGACCACAGCTCCAGGTGCACACTCGCAGCCCTGAGAGTGCGCGTGATATGCGCTATCTCTGGGAACGCACACAGGAAATTCTAGAAGATGTCCGGTGGTCAAACGGGACTATTCCAGTAATCAACAACATCACAATGGGTTGGGATTACCTCGGGGCAGTCTTGGAGGGAGATATTAAAGAGCATGACATGGTTCTGATGGTCTCTCTTGATGGTGCTCAGTTATATGACAGCAAAGAATCGGATTGCTGGATCTACATATGGGTCATTCTGAACCTTGCTCCCGACAAGCGTTACCGAAAAGTCAATGTGCTTCCGGGTGGTTTTATACCTGGTCCCAACAAGCCGAAGAACGTCGACTCCTTTTTATTCCCTGGGTTTCATCATCTTTCTGCCATCCAGCATG
>JBBPPA010001414.1:0-12181 GCA_038091735.1 Leccinum pellstonianum | reverse complement strand
CTATGACTCCTTTTGTGAGACTCGGTGGTTGCGCTCAAGTGGGAATGGACGTACGGACAACACAATCGGCCAGGTGAAGGTTCGTCAAGTCAGATTGTAGAGCAGAATTCATAGCCTTGGTCGGACGTATTTCCAGTGGGCGAGCGCAGGATGTGATTGACTGGCAAATGGCTTCATGTGCACGAGGGACTGCAAGCATAAAACAGGACCGGCCAGGATTCCGGTACTACATCAAATATCCTATCTAAGTCAGCGAAGTTCCAATGGAAGACCCAACGTAGTACTAGTTTCTCCTAAAGTCAAGTGTCACGGCACTGATTGGATGTGACGGCATCGCCCTCATCAAGTGCTTAGGAGTGATATCCGTGTGCTGCGGCGCGCCTTCATAGTGGCAAGACCGGCGGAGATTTGGGATGATTGATGTGAGTCATGTGACACGGTCACCAGTGGCAGGAATTTAGCACATCGGGTGCTGGTCGACTGTCCATCAAGCTTTCAAGCTTCAAGTAGTGGTTTGAAGCGGCCTGCCAGTGACACGGCGGAAAATGAGCGCACGGTCAAGAAAAGCAAACGAAAATGCACGTACTGCTCTAGTGCAGAGTGCAAAGGACGAGCCGGTCAACGGTTCTGTCCGAGGAAGGCAGCAGGTGATCCGGTTCAGTAAGATGATGTCAACTCCGAGTCGGGTCAAGCCCGGCGCACATCTGATGCGTGCCGCCAACGCCAACAGCCAGAAGCTGGGACGTAAATTAACAACGGAGATAGCTGTGGAATTTAACTCCTTTTTTCTGTTTAGTGACTCCAATCCGAGCGTTAGTAGGCTGGGCTCTGCCTTCCATTTCTTCCGTGCGCGTGAACTCCAACCCGAGTTTAGGGATTGGTAAACGACAGAGAGGTAAGGTTTGAGAAAGAGAGTAACAGGACTTGAGTCGGGTTAGTGCGCCGACTTCCTGATCCAAAAAGGGTCCAAGATATCATTTCGTCCTGTCAAACTTATTGCTTGTGATGATAAGAATAAAGAATGGCCATTCACAAAATCGGACGGATAGGTTGATGGAAGAGAAGCATTCCCATTAATCCCATATGACGATGATGCGAAGAAAGGAAACTTGAACGAACACGCGAGTTTCCGTCGTGATATCATTGGCTGCCACAGACTCACAGCTACTGGCCGCCTTGGAGGTCTGAGCGTGGCGTCGCTCGGCAGCCAAGCACTGTCAATACTTTCTCACGAATTTCACACCTGAGAGAAACCTCGTCAAGCAAGGTGACTTTGATGCATTCTCGGACAGAAAGACTTAAAGCCCAATCCCTCGGTTTACATAAATTCTATCCGATTTATCTGCGAGCAAGCACCAACTTTGCGTCAAGTTTATTGTTCAGGCATTATCCGCCATGTTTGACCCTTACTGTGAAACGACGCTCCCAACGGTTGGTGCATACGTGATTGTTGGCAGAACTGGACAACTACGTCGATTCGGACTCGTTTTATGATGGGCATAGTGACTATGTGTAAGCATGACGACATGTATTTTGTCGCATTCCTCGATCTATCAAAAAGTGCGTACTTACTTCCACCATGGCCTCCCTTCTGCCTCCCACACTTGCTAACTGAGCGAGCATCATCGCTACCTCTGGTCCCTGTACTCTAGGGTATCAACTCGCCTTGGTATGTCGAAACCAAGTGAATGATGGCAAGGAAACCAAGTTCCTACCATTGGTTATTTTCCTGGACTGTGCTCACAGTGGTCCCCATCCGAAGCTCCAGAGTTCTTCTGCTTTCTACACTCCACCTCTTCAGTTTCTCGGTACTTAAGTCTTATACAGAAGTTGTTCAGCGGCGAGCACTCCACAACAAGAGCCTACACTAGTCCGCCGCGCAAAGGTGTCGATGCAAGCTTCTTTGTCCGCTACCACGTGGCACCCCTACCAGGACCCCGAAAATTCTGGCAGGTAAGAGTCTACTCCTCGACAAAAAGGCTAACTACACTTCTTTTGAATCATTCGGGCGACTATATGTCGTCCGGTAAGAACCGCCCAAACGATAGATCTGGTGGTAACCCCCCAAAACCCACCCAAACAACCATGAGAACCCGCTCAACCGCCCCACCAATACCATCCAAAGAGGACATTATCAACCTTCCGTTTGAAGTCAAAGATGAACAAACCGGGAAACAATACCTCGACACCCATCTACTCGTCCCAACTGGGCAATACTTAGACTTCGGCCACCTCTCCAACGCACTGTTCCACATCACGCAATTAGCCGGCATACCCAAACCGGTCATAGAAGCGATTCGTGCCGTGGCCTTCATTCTGGAAGAAAACCACGCCTCACAAATAGCTGAGTCTATTGCATCCAAATTCCTAGTAGCCGTATCACCGAAGATAGCATCCTTACAGAAGTCATCCGACGAACTGAGCACCATCGTTGACTTAAACAAACAAAACACAACAAATCAAACTGAAACGCTCGACCAAATCCGCAACGCAACTGAAGCCCTTAATGACAAAATTGTATCCAACACCATCCCATCGCAAACGCTCACACCCTCCCCCTATAGATCGTACAGCGATGCATTGAAACACGATACTAGCAGCTCCATCAAGGTCCATGAAGCCCTCAAGAGAGCTGAAGTACGTACGAGGCAGATACTTCTCACGCCAACGAAAGATCACTCGCTGCATACCGAAGAAGACACAAATGGATCCATGGCCGACAAACTTCAAACCGCCATCCAGAAGTCGCAATCACCGGACGACCCACAAACGAAAGTCAAAACGGTCCTTCTTCTGCACAACGGAGGAATTCTATTCGAGGTAAACACGGCCGAAGCGGCTAACTGGCTGAAGAAAGATCAAACCAAAAATGACCTGATCGCCAACCTAAACATCTCAGCAGAAATGAAGACAAGATACTTCTCAATCATCGTTCCATACGTTCCCATCGCATCCCAATTAGCTGACAATACCTTTTTACGTACCATAGAAACGGACAACGACCTACCTCAAGACAGCATAGTCTCAGCCCGCTGGATCAAACCACTACACCGAAGAGCTCCGAGGCAAAAGACTGCCTATGCGGTATTCTCCCTATCCGACCCGTCCCACGCTAATTCACTCATAAAGGACGGAATGATACTCAACATGGAGAAGTTACACCCCCGCAAGGACAGGAAGGAACCGATCCGATGTGTCCGCTGCCAAAAATGGGGTCATATAGCCCGAACCTGCAAAGCACAACATGACGTATGCGGAACATGTGGCAACAACCACCGCACGGACGCTTGCGACAACACCACCAACGTCCACTGTGCAAATTGCAAGTCCAACTACCATCCAAGTCACAGTAGGGAATGCCCGGAGTTCGAGGCGAGATGCGAACAATTAGACGCTAACAACCCCGAAAACTGCATGCCATATTACCCTACTGACGAACTTTGGACGCAGGTACTCCTCCCACCCAAGAGCAAGAAGTACGTCAAACCCAGAACAACCTATGCTCCCAAGAACCCTACCTTCCGGCAAACGACCCTCAACCTAGACAAGATGAGCACAACGAGGACGTCGACACAACGAGCCCAGAAGAATGCGAGAGAGGAGCGAATAAGGGCAAACCGAAGAGAGGAACACAACGACGACAATACTCAGGATCATGCCTACACCCCCTCTCGTCCACCAATGCAACTACCAACTCGACCGGCGACGCCAGACGCCACCTTCCACTCAGTTACGTCTAACAGTGATATAGATGATATCATTCGCTCCCTTTCACCCAGTCATGTATAGATACGACCAACCAACACCACTCAAGTTAAATATCTGGCAACAAAACCTAAATACATCCCTAATCGCTCAACAATCCTTGCTCAACGGGCCCCTCGTGCAACGCTGGAACATCTTTGCCCTGCAAGAACCACACGTCAATAGCACCGGGAATACCTACTGCCCGCACACCTATTATCCCGTCTATCCGACCACCCGATTCACTGACGAATCCTCTAAATACAGATCCGTCACACTAATCTCAAAAACCATCGACACAAACCATTGGAAACAAATACCGTTCCCCTCAAGAGACGTCACTGTCATTCAACTCTCTGGCCCCTATGGCCTATGCACCATCTTCAACGTCTACAACGATTGCAAAAACAACGGAACTATCACCGCGCTAAGTTCCTTCCTTAATTCAAACCGTAATGCCCTATTCCAACACTTCAACGACCATATGATTTGGTTAGGAGACTTCAATCGGCACCACCCCTTATGGGAATCAGAGCGCAACATGCATCTGCTTCGAGCCTCCCACCTACACAAAGCCCAACCATTAGTGGATCTAATCGCAGATCACTCCATGTTCATGCCACTTCCCAAGGACTTACCAACCCTACAGGCGCTGAACACGAAAAACTGGACGCGTGTAGACAACGTGTTCTGCACGGACCACACGGCAGAACTCTTCACGGTCTGCAAGACGGAACCCAGCCAAAGAGGTCCGCTCACCGACCATGTACCCATCATCTCCCAACTGGAGTTGATAGTTCCGGAGACTGCGGAAGTCATAACACACAACTACCGAGACGTAAAGTGGACAGAATTCTCGGAATCACTCGAAGCTAAGTTACAGTATATCGATACAAAAGAGCGCCTTACCTCAGTGGAACACTTCCAACAGACATGCGACACTCTTATGTCGGCGATCCTCGACACCATTGAAGAAAATGTCCCTAGGACAAGGCCGAGTCCACACTCGAGACGCTGGTGGACCAAGGAGTTAACGCAAATGAAAGAAGAACTGGCCAATCTCACACGGGACTCTCTCAAACTCAAGGACGACAAACAACACCCCGTCCACGAACAATGCCGCATACTACGAAATCGATACGCCCATGTCATCAAACAAACGAAGAAACAACACTGGGTGGATTGGCTCGAAGACATATCGGGAGACGAAATATGGGTAGCAAACAAATACATATCTAACATCAACACCGCGGGCGCCAACACCAGAATACCGTCCCTGAAGCGTACGGTACCAGTAAACGGCAGCTTCCTGGCTGCGACGAACGATGAGAAAAGCAGTCTCCTGGCCCACACCTTTTTCCCCCCTCCGCCCGCTAACTCATCTGTCCCCGTAGGATTCAACTACCCAATACCGGTGCAATCCGGGCCTATCGTCACCAACGAAGCCATGATACTCGCCATATCCAAGTTAAGCCCATACAAAGCTCCAGGGCCGGATGGAATATGCAACATCGTCTTCAGAGAGTGCATCGACATACTAGCCCCGCATCTAACGAGAATCTTCCAGGCCACATTCGACCTGAACACCACCTATGATCCATGGAAAGAGTTCACCACGGTAGTATTACGCAAACCAGGACGTCCTGATTACACACTGCCGAAGGCCTACCGCCCAATCGCGCTACTCAACACTACGTATAAGCTGCTATCCGCCATCGTTGCTAACCACCTTTCAGAGCTGCTCGAGAAACACAACCTAATACCAGCCACCCACTTCGGTGGGCGGCCAGGACGCTCGACAGCTGACTCCCTACACCTGTTGGAGGCAACGATAAAACAAGCATGGCGTGGACGACAAGTAGTGTCTGTCCTTTTCCTGGACATAGAAGGGGCTTTCCCCAATGCGGTAACCGACCGTCTTCTTCACAACATGCGCTCACGAAAAATCCCGGAAAACATAGTATCATTCGTGCAAAGCGCGCTCGCCAATCGACGAACGAAACTCAAATTCGACGGATATCTCTCTGAAGAATGGATACCTATCATCAACGGTATTGGCCAAGGGGACCCTCTCTCCATGGTTTTGTACACCATATACAACGCCGACCTATTGGACATCTGCAAAGGACGAGAAAAGAAGGAACGTGCGCAAGCATTCGTTGATGATACAATGCTACTAGCGATTGGTAAGACGTTCGAGGACACACATGCCACGCTGAAGGACATGATGGAAAGGAGTGGCGGAGGATATGAATGGGCTACGTTACACAATTCTAAATTCGAGACGACTAAATTTGCCCTCCTAGACTTTTGCACCCAAGCCAACCGAGACCGCCCCGCTCTCGAGCTCCAAGGAATAACAATCAAACCGGTACCCCAACATAAATTCCTCGGAGTGATAATAGACCAATCGTTGAAATGGACGGCGCAAACGGCATACGCCATAGCCAAAGGAACCGCATACGTCCTCCAACTCAAGAGGCTTTCCTCTACGTCTTTTGGCATTCCAGTATCGCTGATGAAACGTATCTATCTAGCGGTCGCCATTCCCAAGATGTTATATGCGATTGATGTATGGATTCGACCAGTCTACAACAGCGAAAGCGACTACCAAACTCCGGGCTCCAAAGGAGCAATCAAGAAACTCAACAGCGTACAACGCCTCGCCATGCTAAGTATCACCGGTGCGATGCGTACCTCCCCTACTGACTCCCTCGAAATTCTTAGTAACATGTGGCCCATGATCCACCGCATACAAAATCTCTGTCACCAAGCTACCTTGCGCCTGGCAACAGTCGCGAACACCCACCCGTTGCACCCCTTCGTGAAGAGAGCAGCCAGCAAATTCGTCAAACGCCATAGATCGTCCCTGCACTACCTATTCCACGCATACGACGTTGACCCCCAAGCCATTGAGCCCTTATCGCGTAATCCTATCACGTCGTCCACTAACCCGCCGTACAGAACCTACATAGCCGCGAACGCAGAACAAGCGATCGAGGACATGGAACGTCTTACGAGGGAACAACACACCATCATATACAGCGATGGCTCGGGCACCGCATCTGGCATCGGAGCAGCGGCAGTGCAACTGCGTCCCAACGCAGCACCGCTAACTCTAAAGTATCACCTAGGCAAACCAAGTGACCACACGGTCTACGAGGCGGAAGCTGTAGGCCTCACGCTAGCGGCAAAGTTGTTATTGGATATGAACCTCATCGACCACGACGTTACAATAATGGTCGACAATCAAGCAGCCATCAGATCCGGTGAGCACCCCACTACGAAACCAGGCCACTACATCCTGCACCATCTCCACAGAACCATCCGCGATGTACGACGCAAACACAAACTCAAAAAGAACCAAATCACTGTACGATGGATACCTGGACACAAAGGAGCACCAGGCAATGAACTAGCCGACGAGGAAGCACGCAAAGCGGCGGCCTCCGCTGACAATAACTCTCCGCCGAGCTCACTCCCGAAATACATTCGGACCAACCCTCTTCCAAGTAGCGTAACTGCACTCAAGCAGGCACACAGAGAAGCCTCGAAGCAACGCTGGACAAAGGAATGGAGCAAATCAGAAAGATTTCAGCGCATGAGTCGCTATGATATGGCCAAACCATCGAACTCGTTCTTGAAACTCATTTCTCCACTTTCAAAGAAACAAGCCGCCCTGCTGACCGGTTTACGCACAGGACACTTACCGCTCAACGCGCACCTACACCGTATCAAAAAAGCGGACAGCGCCGAGTGTCCGCACTGCCCCACAATACCGGAGAACGCCAAACACATTATACTCGACTGTCCGCAATACGCAAGAGAGCGACAGGTGTTAAGAAACAAGATGAGAAGGGAAGCGGATGACACCGCCATCCTGCTCACGAAAGAGAAAGGCGTTGTAGCCCTTTTTATATTTCTCGAATCAACAGGGCGGTTCCAGCCCACATACGGTGACGTTACTGCTCAACCGAAACGCAAAGAATAACACACCGTCAGATACACACATGCGAAATACTTATACTTTGCACCGGAACTCCATTCACGTCTACGAGGGAACAGCTGGCCTAGGGAATCAAGATGCAGAGGGAGAGGGGAGATAGTGGGAAGATGAAACCGACCCATCAAGCCGATCAAGACAGCGCCAGCAAATCCACAGGCGCATCAAGCTCGCGGGACCTTGTTTCCACTTTCACCCGCTCACTCACCCATCTCACACACATCTATGCACTCCCCTATTCCCATCCGTACGACGGGCCCCAAGGGGCCTTTAGTACATGTCAAACCACATCATCGCACTGTAGCTAAATCACATCTCTCCGTATCAACACAGCAGTGCGACGGAAGTCTGCGGCGTCTAAAACGGCCGGCGGGAACGGAGGACCAGGTGACACGATCACTGGGGCATTCGCGCAGACGGAAGTTGCAGGGGCAGGAGCCCCAGCTTAGATAGACTGTCTCTATAGAGTATATACACTCCACAACGAGACAAAAATTGATTTTAAAAAAAAAAAAAAAAAAAAAAAAGGTGTCGATGCTGTTGTCCGGCCCGGGTCTACTAACAAATATATCTTTACATTTACTTTCCTCTAACCTTCCGATACGGACCGATCGAACATTGTTGTAACCACCAAAGAGCGTTGTTTGAGCCACACAAGCGAACCAAGGGTAGTCCCAATCCATTTCGTCGTGGGTGGTAGCAAACGGAAGGAAATAAAGACGGCTATCCTTACAAGTCGACCCGACTCGCATAAACCAACGACGCCAGCTTTTGAGCATCGACATTGCGCGACTTCAATTACATAGCTACCGGGGGTTACTCACGTTCAACTTCACTCTCCTTGCTTCTATCTCTGATCTTCTCCCAGAATTCTTTTCCCCTTTCCTTTTCTGACTCGTGGACAAGTCCCTAGGTCAGCCCACCATCACTCAACCTGACTCGGACTCGACTTCCATTATCATCAAACTTGAAATCTAGCAGACCACTTTCTATACTGCAAGACAGGAAAATCGTTGTCTAAAAACTACTGCAAGTGGACCCTGCCTTGAACTCCCTCCCCGTCACCACTCCCTACCCTTTCTACAAAGCTTGCCATTATAGCAGATGCTCCAGGTGAGGCGACCCGCATGCTTTCCAAGTCTGAAGGATTCAAAACCGACTCCATCATAGACACAGCAGTATCCTGGGTCCATCCTTTGCCCTGAGCTACCCGAACCACGATCAGCAGTGTGGCGACTGTCTGGTGAGTGTGCTCGTGAGAACAGGATAGAAAGGTAAGCTTTCAATTGTCACCTGGAAATGATTCAAGGACTGCATGAACACTTGGTAAATTGCGTTTTGGCTCTCGAACAAGGCAAGGTAAGCAATAGACATGGTCGAGTACAGAGCGGCCGACTCGACGATCATTGCAGCAGCTGACGTGTATCGTGTCCCGTATTTGGGTCCCATTATGGAAACAATGCGGTGTTTGAAGGCCAGCAGACGAAGAACAATGGCGAGAGTGAGAATGACGTTCAACACCAGCGACAGAGTGATAAAAGGCAGCCCAAATTCAGCGAGGATGCTCGTGTAGACCGTCTTGGTCTCGAGACGAATGAGGAACATGATACTCATGGCTGCATATTATTCGTAAGTGTGTCAGGTGGATGATTTCGCAAAGCCCCTTTCCTGACCTACTGAGCCTGCGAGCAACAAGCAGGGGAAGAGCATTACGATCCACATATGGATCCCACATGCTTGATAGATGACTTTGAAACGCCACACCTGACTTGATGGTGAGTTTCAGTTAAGTAGTAGGGTTTCTGGTTTGGTTTTGAGCGCTCACCACTACAGCATCAGACAACCAATTGGACGCAAAGAACGCAGCACCACCAACACAGTTTATAGGTACGTAGGCCATATAATTCTCGAATGCATTTGGGCCTCCTGGGTAGTTACGATTGTCGATGAATACCATCTGAGTGTATCCTGCAAATGCGATCATGTGCAAAGTTCCGAGGATGCCGGAGACAGTGATGAAAATAAGGAGGAGCAAGCGACTCCTGGATCTGACATGACGATGGACGAGGTGACGAAAGGAGAGGAAATAAAGCGGGAGTGTAATGCCATAGGCGATGGCAGCGATAACGGCGCCTTGGAACCAGCATCGCTCAGAGAAGAGGGTCTGTGAGTCTTCGTCCGGAATCCAACTTGGATTGAAGGCCATGTACGTGGCTGTGCAGGGAAGTAAGGACAACTTCGAACGAGGTGCATGTTCTCTGCCAGTAGCACATAACTTAAGTGAAATCCGGGCACTAGACAATCAATTAAGTTCATGATTTCGCAGAATGAAGCGATGTCCATTAGTCGTCATGCTGTGGGGCGGCAAACATGCAGATTGCCGTAAATGCATAATGATCATATGGCAAGTCCTGCCACTGGCAAATTACATTGCCTGCAGCTGCGCTCGTCCGTGCCACATGGATGACCAGATATATCAGCTGTGTTATTTAGTCCGGCTAAGTTGCAGTGAAAATTACCTGTGCTCATAGCATTGGGCAACTATTGATATATCATTCGTAATGTGCACCTGGTAACCCCGTTCTGATACATTACACATGTCTAACAGTGATATATCAGCCACACTATTGTGATACATCGATGATCGAATACATACATCAAAACTGCTATATTGACTCATCCTCGACAATATGTCCCAGGCTATATGCAACAGATCCAAGGTGTCAAGGCAAAAATCCTCATGCATTATGAGCATATCAACTGTATACACATTACCATGCAAGACGACGGTGACTAACAATGTGTGCACATACTGCCACAGGTTTATCCATCGTTTCCGCGTTGGCAGAGACAGATTTTTGAAAGGGTGACGGAGCTACAGTCCTAAGTCTGTATGCGAAGAGGGAGGCTCGGGCGGTCATGCCTGCTTGCTCGTCCATCTGACACGCCTCCGAGTCTCCGAGGATCGGGGTCGGACCATCGGGCGGGCGATGTACAGTACGGGTAGAGGCAGATAAGGGAGCGGCAGGTATCGTTTTTGAGCCTGCGAAAGCTTTTGTCAGGTGGCTGCTGCCGCTACCCCGACCGCTGGCCATGCGAGTCCGTTTAAGGTTCAGCTCCAATCTTATGTACTAAGCCCTATCGATGGAGTTGGCCAGACTCGCAGAGGGCGGCTACCGTGACGGCGATACGAGGGCGCGACCCCGGATAGATTGGTTGCGTGGCGACGCGTACGCACGATTGGGGAGCCCGGAAGAGTGCCTAAAAGAAGGAACGACTGTCTTCCCGCCTAAGGTCTGCCTACGGGAGACTAGGAAGAGTGAGGCTTCCTGCTCGAAGAAAAGGGTGGAAGAGGGAAGGGGAAAAATCCCACAGGTGGTGCGCTGTGCGGGCACTTTTGCGCTGCCATGCAGATCCCCACGTTGGCACATGCCAACGCGGGATCGCTCCTCGCCATCCTGTTTAACGAACGCGTCGTTGTGGGGAGTACACTCCTGCAGAGTCCACGTAAGAGACGGAGGAAAGGAAGGAAACAATGGCGAGAATGACAATTATGTGATGCTACTCGCCCCTTCGTTCAACCGTTGACTTGTTGTTGAAACGTTAACGTTTTAACGTTGACATCCCGATCTTCGTCGCACGCTCATTCCTTGAGCGGTTTATCGTGAGTTTGCGCATGGTCCGGATGCATCAGAGAGAAAAACGGCCTGAGCCAGCCCCTTGCTCACTGGGAGTTTAGGTGAGTAAGTGAGGTATGCCGAAAAAGTCATTTCCTTTCTCTCTCTCTCTCGACAGGACGTTAGCATCCGTACAGGCAGACTGGGCTTTCGGTGTTGGTGGACGTCCCTGTCGTTGCGGGGCGCGTGATCAGAGCATTCGATTCGGAAATGATGTCTATGGCTTATCAATATGTTGATGAGGGTGTTAACACTGCGACGTACTGGAAAATGTTTTGCATGTCGAAGACGATGAAGGAGTCTGATAATTTATGTGGCTTATCTCACTTGAAAGGTCCCGAAGCCTGAAGGCCGAACATCGGACGCGTTACGCGGCTTCGGCGAAGTCGGGAAAGCCTAGGATGCGCGTGTGCAGCATGGGATGAGGCAGGGACGTTCCTCGTAGTTGGCGTTCCCGTCGTCAAGCTCGGCAACGGGATGATAATTAGCAGAGGAGCCAAATCCTGGGATCGAAAAACTAATCTGGGGTGAGGAGAATATGGGAGGGAGTCAAGCGACGGAAACAGGAAAGGCGTGCTGAGCTTGGTGACGACGAAGTATGTACCGGTTGAGCGAGTCTGGACCCAGTCGTTCCTGGAGATCACGTGGGCGGTTTGTGCTATCAATCATTTTGTTCCTGTCAGTTTCATGAGATGGCCAACCCTCGTTTCCCACTTTTACCTAAATCAATAACCCCGCGATGCACAGATGATTTTAG
>JBBPPA010001413.1:0-12181 GCA_038091735.1 Leccinum pellstonianum | reverse complement strand
GAATTCTTCTTGATTATCAAAGACGACCACCACTTTTCAACTCCCTTGTTGCGATAGCGCCTGCCTGAAAATAGCTCCATATCACCGACCGGCGGCGCAACTCAAATGACTTGGCAGCATAGTGCGCAGCCGGATTCCGTGGCCATCGACTATGTAAGTGAACGTTGTCACCCTGATATGTGATGCATGCGCTTGTTTGATTATATCTGTGCATCGTGGCGATGTAATCTGCCGGAGGATCCGCCGGGAACGTGCCAATGCCAACACCTGGACATAAGGGTGCCATCGCCGGTGTTCGGCTCTCGACGATGGCTCGTCCCCGCAAACTAAACCCATAGGATGTCGTCATTCACAATTTTCATGCGTTGTGGCACAACAGCTCACGGCACCGTCGACATGGCATGCAAAGCACGTTGGACCCGGTCGTGACGTGAAGTAGTAGTACAACGATCAGTCAATACAGCGCCTTTGCGTGCCAAAACAAAAGGAATCACCACGAGCAGTCCTAGTCCGCACTCTCATCCCTAAAGAGTGGCACTTTGCACGCGAAGTCCCCACCTCGCAGGCGCGCCAATGTGACAGGAATAAATCGACCGCAAAGCGGAGGAACGCAAGGCTTGAAGAAGACACGCGTGATCGCCGAGCTGAAAGTCAAAGAAGATCTGTCACGCCGGGGCCGAGGCAAACTCCACCGCCGGCGAACTATTTGATGGAGAAGGCGAGGCAGTCGTGAGTACGTGAGATGGCGGTCGCGGGGAACTCGTCTGGAATCATGGTGGCGTCTGAGGATGTTTGAAATACGAGATTTCGAATCGAGTCTTAGCGACTCGAATCGCCGGTTGCGACAATATGGGTGTGATGATCTTGAACCTTGTGGCTCCGAGTCTGCTGTCCCGACGTGTGCGGAGTGGCCAGTGGACCATTAGCCTAATAGCCTTTACAAGTAGCCTACTAGCCCACTGGCCCATGGGGCCACGTTCAAGTCGACTCGATCTGTCACGGTGTTACAGCCAGTCACTGACCGATCATATTAGTGCACGGCATAGGATAAATATGATGGGCCAGAAGTGCATCATGAGAGATGCGCGTCTCTTCATGCACCGCGAGCATGTTGGAAACACATGAAAGAATGTTGGCGGTTTTTTATAAAATAATAAGAACTTCGGGTTTGACAGTGTTTTTGCCACGTTGTCACATACTATGGCCCGGATCACGAAATGTTACAATTGTCCAAAATGTGACAATGTGACCACTGACACCAACTGGCAGAATGTCACACAACCATTAGTACTTGTAGCCTTCAGGCTGTATGGAGGCAACCATAACATGTAACACTGGGTGGTTGAGTTGCTAAAAATAATGCATAACAGTGGAGTTGGTTGCTCATTTTGTGAGCATAACACAGGGCTGGCCAGAAAGTTGCTTCTGTTGAAGGAACTCCGGTCTGACGCAAGTCCAACCCAGAGTATCCTAGTCCAACACAGTTCAACTATAGTCTGACTGGACTCTTTACAGTCCTGCACATAGGACTTACAGGACTAACAGGACTAATACTTACATTCACATGGACTACTCCTTATAGTAATTATTCTCATGAAGCGTGTAATCTAGTATATAAGATATGTAGGTAGTTACAACACAATAGAGTCTTCGAGTCTGTGGATACACCCACATATTGACCATGTCCCACCTGTCCCATCCTCCAGCCTAAAGGCGATCCGAGCGGTGATTCCCTGGCCCTCAAACAGCTTCACTGTTAGCCTTCACAGCAGGAAGTTATCACTAGCTTGAACATGATGGTGCCACAAGCATCAGCAATTTATCACATTATTGACATGATACTTACTACATACTGAATGAGAGCTCATCAGAGCTTTTGCCACAGTGAAAGATGATCTACAGTATGTTAACAGTAGTAAGGACAAGTGTCAGGAATGGGAGGCAAGCTAAATGAGTGAATGTGCAATTTGTGCAAACAACCAGGACAATTATACAAGAGGCATTGCCAGATGCCACACATAAGAACATGCTAGTAACAGGATCCAATTAGTACAAAATTTCCTAATCTACAAACTTGAAACAGCATGGGCCCAGGACAGCCTTGTATAATTTTCCTGGTGAATAGCTGTGTCATATTATAATTTATAACAGAATAGTGTTAGGTAGACTATTACACCATGTAACAGGCTAAACAAACCAGGTTTTAAACTATCACACCATGTAATAGTCTAAATGCCTTGTTTATTTAGCGTGTCATATGATATGATAGTTTACCTGTGTTGTATTGTGACATGGTGGTGTTAGCTGTTACTAACCACCCAGGAAAACTTATGCAAGGCTTGTATTAATTAGATCCTATTACTAGCATGTTCTGAGTCTCAAGGTAGACCTCATATGAAACCAGCACATGTCATATGACAAAAGCATGATTTTGCATGACAAACACCTGTAAATGTATAGGCTAATGATACAGCTTATCTAGCTAAAATCTGAAAACAATCATTTGTCGGGAAGCCAGCAATCTAATTTTGATTGTTTTCTAATTTTAAAAAATGTGAGGAGAAAAAAAAAAGTGCAAAATTATCTAAAATCAAGAGCCAGTAATCCTTGCCTGTCATTCCTCAAAATTGGAATAGATGCCTGGTGTCACACATCTGTCACCTCACATTTGGATGTGCTGGTTTCACATGAGGTCTATCTTATGTGTGGCATCTGGCAATACCTCTTGTATTAGTAAATGGTAATACAGAAGATGAAGTTTGAAGGTGACAATGAATACACTGGCCAGTCCATGTAGCTACTAAACTGCTCAGGGGTTTCAGATGAGTTTGTTGGTGGGGTTTGAGGTAAAGAGTCAATGATCTGGAAGAAGAGCAGTAGATGTTGATGGGTATCACGACTGGCCTCAGGTAAAGTTGGAAGTAGACTTGAAGGGGTAAGTGAAAGCTAAGACTGAGAGTTGTTGTGCAATGTAATGATCAGCAGGACTAGCAAAGGTACCAAGGGTTGAGTGCACATCCAAGAGGACTGAGGGACAAAAAGACAAAGGACTTGAAGGTGACTATGAGCTCAAGTGTATTTTGAGTAGCTTTAGCTTAGGGATTTACAAATGTTGAGGAAGTTCTCAAGTACTAAGGGAGATGGAATGTGAAGGAATCACATGGAAAGAAATGCATCATTCACAGTGAGGAATGAGTCATGAAATTGCAGAGGACTAAGCATACAGTAAGTGAGGTACAAGATAACAAGATAATAAGATAAGCAATACCATGAGTCACTGTAAGATACAAGATAAGAGATAGGGAGCAATATAATCCCAAGGGGAAAAGTGGTTCATTAGTGGTGTGGAACAAGCTGAGAAACCACCCAAGATTTAGAATACATTGAGTAGACTATGACAAGGCAAAAGTCATAAGTGAAAAAGAGGTAAGTGAGGCAAAAGAAAGAGAGAGAGGCTGATAACAATGAGCCTCAGCCACTACATCAGTAAAAAAAAAGGGCTTTGCCATGAGCAAAACCAACTTACATTATGACACATGCCCTGTTTGGACAGATTTGATCTCATTTTGAATGCCAGGTTGCTTGGGCCCTATTTCTTATCTTTTCTTTGCTGATTTTTTGCTTACTACAATCAACTCCTAGCTCCCACAGTGCTTTATACCAGGGAATATTATCAGTAGAGAAGATCACTCTGAAGATAATGTAAAACCTGGATTTCTTGACAAGCTATAGCCTTACCATACTCACAGAACATGGACAGAAAACTTGAGGCAGAACAGGATGATTTGGACTTGGGATGTGATGGACAAGCTCCTAGCACCTAATCAGGCTGTGCTCTCTCTATTTGTTTGATTTGTAACAAGTTAAAAGACCAGCTATATCATAGTACTTGTTGTACATTTCTTGCTAGCATTCAGGAAAACCATAATGCATCCTCTTTAATCATTGCCCTAGATCATATCTCAACTCCCTTTTGCCTCCTGGACAATCTATTCCCAGAATTTAGCTTCCTTTTTCATATCTTCCTTTGACAAACTTGATGTCTCACAGTGCTGCAGCTGGTTGGAGATGTGAATTCCTCAAAAAATCTAAACTGTTGTTGAGTGGGTTAGTATGACCCCCAAGAAAATTCGCTTTGCGAACTTCAGCTTTGACCACATTCAAGCGGACACACTTTTCTGCTTTCAATAGTATCATGCCTACCCTGCAGATAGTGGCTATACTGAATGCATTAAATTTTGCAAAACTACTCTGGCTTTCGTATGAACAAGCTTTGTTGTCATATTGGTAATACCTACCAATCTCCTGTATGAAAAACAGATATTGCCTGACAATCTGATTTCCCCACCAGTCAGCTGTCCTTGTGAGGCAGTACATCCGACAATCATCTATTTTTTGTATAGCACCTGATAGATGAAGGTGAATTGTCAGAGGGAATCCAAAAAGAACAAGACTAGATTGTTCTGTTGATTGTATTCATGCTTATATACTTATGCTACATGGTCCATGCTAATGGTGTGTGTACTACATGAGGGGAGCACATGTACTAATGTAGTAGTTCTAGATAATGGCAAGGCATGTTCAGCATGGGGTGGCTGTGTAGCTACTAGGGTACGAACAGTGTACGAACACATTATGAACAGTATATGAACACATTACAAACAGTATATGAACACATTACAAACATGTTACAAACACTTGTGACACTTCGAACAGACTGTGGGAAAATTATGAACAGTATAAGAACAGTGTACAAACATGTTCGGGGTTTTTCAAAGGTCTAAAGTGCAGTGTTCTGAAGGTACTAGAGTATGTTTAGAGTATATATAAGTATGTTATACATGGTAGCTATGGCTGGGAGTGTCCAGGTTGCGATTAGGGGTGAAAATGATATAATCAGTAACAATAGGTGTGCATTCCATGAGGGTGTGTTTCATTCTGAGTGAACTGGGAACTTTTGGGGATAGGAAGCAGAGAGCCAAGCGGAGGTTGGGTCAGCAGGGGAAGATAGGTGCCAGTGCACATTCCATAAAAATACATTCTATTCAATAAAAACCAGGGACTTTCTGGGATAGGAAGCAGCACTATGTGTTGAAATGCCAATAGGGTTTGGAGGGGATGTGGACCAGACATGCTTCCTTGATATAAATACTGACCTTGTACCCAGCCATCTGAAGCTAGGTTTGTTCTATCCTGTGCAAAAATGACTTGGGGTGGCTGGTGTTTTGAAGTCAACTGTGATGGAGCCTGAGTGTGCAGGACCAGCACATAAGCAAACTGAACTTGGGATGGGCATTGTGAAGTTGATGGAGAGTGCGGGACCACCTGTGCAAATTTGAATTGATACAGAGGTTGTGCAACTGATGGCTTTGGAGGAAACAGAATTTGGGGATGAAGTCAAGAGAGTGTGAGAGACCACCTGTGCAAGGTGTGGAGGTCGTGAAATAGATGGGGTATGCAAAACTGCCCAGTGAGTATATGGAACAGATAGGGGTTGCAAAGTCGACAGAATGTACAAGGCTGCCTGTGCAAAACTGGATTGATGTGGAGGTTGTGAAATTGATGGAGTGTGCAAGACCATCTAAGGAAATGGAGCTTGGGGCTGTGGTGTGGAGCTCAGACGCTCCCTGAAGCTGTATGGAGCCCCCATCGACCGTTTCCTGCACTCCTGAGTCTATCCTAACCCAGTCCGACCCCTTTTCCCATGTTCCAACTCCTTTCTGCCCATTCCGAGTCCATTCCGAGTCCATTCCGAGTCCATTCCGAGTCCATTCCGAGTCCATTCCGAGTCCATTCCGAGTCCGGATCCACTTTTCCCACACTCCTGACACAGTCAGGAAGCTTTGTTTTTACTATCTCTCTGTTTCTCTTTCATTTTTATTATTATTTACAGTTCATTTATGCTTTGTTTGTATTTTTAGCTGTCTAGAGTGTTTCCTACAGTATAAAAATCCTGTAGCTCCTTACTGAGCAGTATCTACGCTTTCTACCACACATTTTACTATCCATGCACATCTCTTAAGTCTTTCCTCATCACCTGAGCCCTTCCTCTCCTCGTCTCGACTCATTTTCCATCATTCCGACATTCCAATCTGGTTTCCCACGCTCCGGACCACTCATTCTGAGCTTGGAAACAACTTGGAAACCTCTTTTCATCGCTCGGGACCTTCATCACTCGCTTCCCCTGCTAGTACAGGATCCCTGGGACATATCCCACCTCGCACAAACCTTAGCAGATTATTCCTGCCTTCTACAATGGAGGTTGTAAACTTGATGGAGTGTGTGAGACCATCCGTGCAAAAGAATCAGATGGCACGGGAGTTAATGACTCTGAAGTGTGCAAGACTGGCACTTGTACTCTAGTTTGGGATGGTGTTGGTTGTTTCACAGTTTTGGCAGTTTGGTTTTGTCATCCTGTAGAGCAGTCAAATGCTGTTGGTTGTTGAGGTGGAACTGCTTCACCTTCAGACCCAAGTTGTTGGGTGCCTAGATTTGACTGATGAAGTTGGTTCTTTTTAAAGCCAATCTACTGTGCAGCACAGCTATAAACAGCTTGGACATCAGTGGCTGGGGTTCGAAGGGGCAATTGTTGCAATAATGCAGGGAGAGCAGCCCAAATAAATGTGTAGTTATATATGGAATACATATTGAGAAGGAACTGACTGCTTGGCTGGTGCTTGGCCATGAGTTCCATCCGCATTGTTAGAGTTCTTTCTTGTCAAAATTCACGTCCAATAATCCCATTGCATTTGGAATCCAAGCAATTGTGCTGAACATTTACAGCAGCTAAACAACAAGCACACTAGTGTCTGAAATATAAGGGCAACAATTCAAGATCTTGCTACCTGAGCCTACCTCTATCACTGATCCTGGTAAATGGGATGGCAAAAAATCCACTTGCCATTTATGGTGGGCAAAAGTTACTCTTTGGTCCATAGCCAAAGAATGGAAAGGCAATCAAGAACACTTCACTTCAGTTGTACTTAGATTTGAAGGAATGGCTCAAGGCTTTGCCTTGATGCTTTTCAAAAAGTTTGCTGAAAAGAACCATCAGAATACTGAGATAGATATGAACAAATTCACCCTTTTAGGCATGGATGTAGATGTATCACAGGCAGAAGCAATTGGTGATTATTCACCCAAATACTCAAAAAGGCTCCTCATTGAGTCAAGCTTATCATCAACTCCTCCTGGCTCTCCAAAGTCCTTGTGTGCCCCCAACATCTTCCTTCCCACAATAGTGCTCTCCTCCTCAAGGCTCCCCTTAACACAACCCCCTGGCACTCCAAATGCCACTAACACCTTGAATGGTGATTCACACCCCCGACGACTTCATTTGCATTATTTTCACTATATTCACCTTCCTTTCAGATCATGCACATGTTCTTGTTGAATGTTTACCAAGGTTCCAAGTCCCTACATATGCTAATAAACCCCGTTGTTTCCTAACAATAGTAAACAACAATCTAGTTATATAGTATCAACTGTGGAAAAAAAACTTCAAATATGTATCAACCACCACCCAATTGAGATGCCAGTGTTAGTAATTTGGAGTCACTCATGTACCTCATCTTTTGAGTAATGAGAAATTACCACTCTTTTCCCATTTGACCATGCAGGTATAGAGTGGTCAGCACCTTTCCAGTAAAAAATAAGCTAGTTCCTGGAAGGTAAGAAAATCTGGCTTGAAGATCATCGAAATAAAGCTTCGCTTGGTGATCCTGGCCTGGGCTTAGTAAGTGGTTGTAAAAAGTATTAGTGTTGCTGCAGTCTTAGTGAGCAGAGGTAACTCAGTTGACTATGACATCCATTTTCCAAAAACTAGTAGGCCAAGTGGATAAAGGGAAAGTCAAATCCCTACCCAGTTGTCTGGTGGCAGCCTGGTTTGCACTCCACATTCTGAGGGTGTACCACTTGCAAAACAATGCTCCCAAGATTCTATAGTGCGAAGCCACCATTGAATGACAGGTATTTCCAGCGTTGATGATGGATATGTCTTATCTTCAGCTGTCAAATATTTGGAGTCAATTTGGAGTCACATAGTACAGAACTGGAGTACTTTATGACCCATTTGGCCTACTGATATCACCAACTTTCACTGGCCAAAAGGGGGTACCTTAGGAGTCAGAAGTCCAGCAGATCTCCAGGAAGCATCCTTGTTCAGTTGGAGGTTTGACAGTGGAGAGCCCTTCAGTGTAGATAGACTCTTGTTTCATTTGGCCTGTGCAGCATCATGTTAGCTCAGCGTCTGGACTTTGACTCAAGTATTTGCACCACTCTTTGAGGAAAAAGTAGGCCTGGGAGATATCAAGCTAGAATCTTGCTATGTATATCTACCAAGATGGTGGTGGGTTCTCAATGCAGCCTAAGTTGCTCTGGATGTAGAGTTTGTTCGAAGACTGCTTTTGCAGAGACTCAGCAAATCTGTCATAATCTCATTGAACTGAAACTGTACTGATTGCTTTAATCACTGTATTGGACCACCAACTCCAGACTTGGGGTTAAGGAAGGAAATCACAGCTGCAGCTGCAAGTTTGACCTCTTCTTCAGTCAGACTAGGAGTTATCTCCCTTTGTCTGAGCTTAGTGGTCAATTTTTTCATTAGTATTTCAGCTCTCATTCTGAGGGTGGAGAGATTGGATGAATATCTATCAATTATAAAGTGAAGGTGATCTATGACCCAATACTGTGTTTGGCACACTGAAACACTAAATACAAGCTGAGGGAGTACTGTCATTGTCAGAGGGAATCCAACAAGAACAAGACTAGCTTGTTCATCACTGGTGGCTTCTATTGTAGCAGGAAATCAGAATGCTGCCAGATGCAGAGGTTCTGCCAACATTGATGGCCTTGAACACTTGTAGAGAAGTTTTTCTAAAAGAAGAAGTGAGAGAAAGCTTGAAGAAGAAATTTGCAGCTATCTGGGGTGGCAGGACCTTACAAGGGGGTGGATCTGTTTTCTGAGGGTCTTTCATACCTTGCTGATGGAAACACTGTGGCCCCAGTCATGCCTCGCTGCCCAGCAAAGATTTGCTGATCAAATGCACTAGTGGCCTCACAAAGCTGGAAAGACAGGTGGCTGTGGTACCTCTCTTGTGTGAGATGCTGCAGCTTCATGAGATGGACACCATAGCAAGGCTGGATCAAATAACCAGCCTGGTTACAGACAGCTAGTGTTTTAAGGTCTGGTCCTAAGACCAATAAAAGACCGATTTTTAACCAGACTGGTCCTGATTGGTCCGGTCTTTCCTGGTTTTGATTGACATCAGTCTTGGTCTTTTGATTTCGAGAAAATCAAAAGACTGACCAAAAACCAGTCAGGACCGGTCTTTTGGGCGGACCAATGCTGGCCCCTATTTGGTAGTATATTGACTGATTTATCCTGATTTTCCCACATTTTTAGGATTTTATTTGAGTTAGGTATGATAATTTCTCGAAATACCTTCTCCAAAAATGACATATCACTCGAGATCGGCCATATCTTGGCTGCATATGGGTGGATTTACATAATTTGTGGCGGATATTACAGCCACATGACTAGGCTACCTTCGGTACAGCCACCCCTAAGTGCAAATACCACGCTATTCTATTCTTAGAAATAGGTTTTCTCAGTAGATAAACTTGAGAATGACATGTAATCTTACATCAATCATATCTCGACGACCCCTGAACTGATTTGGATGAATAAAATATGGGCCAGAAGCCAGGAATTGGAAGTACTTTTCAAACCCCTGACAACCGGTTAATAACCATAACCAGACCAGCAAAAGACCGAAAAATCGGTTTTTTGCGGTCTTGGTCCAGTTTTTCCATATTAGGAAATTCCCAGGACCGGTCTTGGCCTTGGTCTTGCCCAAATAAGGCAAAAGACCAGACCAGATGGGACCTTAAAATACTACAGACAGCTCATTCCTGGACCTCACTGGAAATGCTTGAGCTCAACTGGCAGGCTCTAGTGGTTAGTGATTGAAGGTCTGGTCCTAAAGGCTAAGACTGATGAAACCCCAGTTTTTAACCGAACTGAACTGAACCAACAAAGACTGGTCCTCAGTGATTGGTCCAGTCTTTCCTAAGTTTCAATCAGTTCAGTTTTGGAAAAATCAAAAGACCAAAAACCGGTCTTAACTGGTCCTTTGGGGTAGCCCCTATTTACTCCTATTTGGTAGTACAAATGAGGATTATCCCTGATTTTTGCATATTTGTACGATTTTATTTGAGTTAGTTCCCCGACTCCCACAATAGTGGAGGAGGGTTTTGTCAGGCACAAATGGGCACCTGTCTGCAAAACAGTTCACTTATGTAAACGAAATTTATGTAATGGGATAGGGGCCTCAAGCGCAGTAATCGCTCAGTGACGACAACTACTCTTTCAACTTGCCCCTCTTGTCGACACCATTCAAGATGTGGGTGTTTCTGCCACTCTATTTTCTCATCATCTTAATTTTTTGGTAACAGGTTCATAAACAAGTTTCCTTGTCGTGCTGTGCGTGTTATCGATGAAAACCTGTATCCACCTATTGAACCCCATGATGTTCGAGATTATCCCATATATTATGATGCTATATTCTTCCCTCATGATCATCGCGAATGTTTTGAAACCCCATTGAACTTCTGTTTGTGGCTAAAAGATGCACTTAAAATGCATCACGTTCATTGTACAGAATGTGTTGATGGATCCGTCTCATATGATGGTTTGCACATATCTATTTTTCACTTCCAGGCGCGGGTGTCGTTGTTGAAACTACCCGATTATTTCGCGGACACAGGATATAGACACTGTCGCATACTTCGTGAAATCATTGGGCTTCATCAGCAACCACTGGCACCGTCCACAATGATATTTGATGCCAAATAGAAGAATGTTGATACTTGTCCAATAAATACAAAAGGTTCATATTGAAATACTTTTATATATATTTAATATATTTTATTTTTAAATAAACCCTAATTACCTCATTTAATGGTAAATATTTTTAAAAAGATTTAGTTATGATATTTATGACAATATATGGATTTGAAGGTCAAGATTGGTCATAGTGCACCCGCATATGGGCCAATGTACATTATTATTGGCTTTAAAATTAGATATGGGTTTTGTCTACATTCGGTACAGCCACCACTAAGCCCGCCAATCACACTTGCGGACAGCGTTCTGATTGATCTTTCTAGCTGTCTAAAGAGCCATATTGCATCAAATCTTAGAATGATCATATCTCTGTTGCATCTGAACTGTTGTAGAGCCCAGTAGGTCTCTGTGTGCATAAACCCCCTTTTTAACATATTCCACATCCTCTCCTCATCATTCCTATCGATTACTGCTTCATCTTTCCTCAGTCTGGTTTGTCTTTCGTAGTACCACTAGTCCTGTAGTACCAGACTACCCTTATACTGGCCGGCGACCCTTGGTCTTTCCTTGTGTTTCTTTTCCCTTTGGTTTTGTTTTTGTTTGTACATCATTATATCCACTTTCGACTAGCTAGACAGTCTCGGAATATGCCCGGGACTATAAAGACTTTGTACCAACCAGTTTGGAAATAATATCTACAGATCCCACAAGTTTCTTTCTACTTTCCAATCACCCCTCCTTACTAGTGCTGTGCCGGCCTGGCTCCAAGCCGGCGAGCCGGTGCAGCCGAGCCCCTTTGAGCCAGGCCAGGCCAGGCCATGAGCTCCACCTGAGCCCCTATGCTGGCTCGGCCCGTTGTTTTGAGGGGCCGAGGCCGAGCCGGGCCAAACCGTTGAAGCCCCAGAAGCCCCCATTTTCAGTGGCGGATCTCAACTGGCAAGATCCGACTGCTATACAAGGTAAAGATTAAGGTTCGCCAATCCTATTTCTCCTTCTATTACCAAACGATGCCTAATTCTTCTGACAAGGAACAGCCTCGGCGACCAAAACGCGCGCCAGCCCCTTCAGCACGCGTAACATGCGTCAATAATGCAGCTGAACTCGAACTCTCTTCCCACCGTCAAGCAAAAGCAGCCACCCTCCCAGTGCGACCTCCACATGGCGAAAAACACAAGACAATTCATTTAGACTCGCTTTCGAGCAACGAGCATGAGTCGGAACCAGAGAGTCGACCCAAAAAAAAGGTCGTAAAAGGTGAATTCTATTTTTTAAATGAGCGTGGCTTTTTCTTACCCTTTTCCAGGCAAAGGTCGTGCTACTACACCACCCACACAC
>JBBPPA010001412.1:0-11146 GCA_038091735.1 Leccinum pellstonianum | reverse complement strand
CGACCTCCGATGGTCATCCTAACAAGCCGTTGTGGTTGAACAGCTTCAGAGACTCGTTATTGAGCTTTGAGCTCCTTGCCAACCTCACAGACTTGGTCAAGTACATTTCAATGAATGAAGAGGCAGTTCGTCTCACTCTCGAAGGCCATCCCAGTAAGTCACATCGGCTAGGCAGCCTCGGTAATCCACTAATTTGTCGCTTTGAGCGCTGGTCGACAGTGCAAATTTCAACAACAGTTTCCATATTTGAGGAGGTAATCCGTCTCACTCTTGATGACCAAGCCACACTGGTTGAACCAACTCGAAATCTCATTCATCGTTTCAGGTACTCCCATGATCCTTACCATTTCTCTGTTGTTATCTCCAATTTCGATCGCCAGTGGCGCTCTACAGCTCCCATTGTCTCGCTGCTGGATTACCTCTGCCTACCAAAATAATTCAGTCTCTCCTGGACGCATATGCTACTGCCACAAACCTCCTCCCGCAGTTGACATGGATGGGCTCCCACTCACAGAGCGTTATCGTTGATAGTCGACAAATCCAACTGACATTCCCTTGTAGTCGTTACCATCCAGCAAGAAAGACCCGAATTGTTTCTCATCAAATATCCGCCTCATCGCTGTTCCTCAGCCATCGGGCGATGGTCAGTCTAAGCTCCTTGGAGCTAAGGAAGTGATTAACCACATCAAAGCGCTGTTCGCCAAGTTTCAATCCGTGTCCTTACGGAACTCCGACGGTTCCATCGAGGACGCTAGCAAAGATGACGAACGCCGATTGGGTTCATTTCGTATATCACGGGGTGCGGGATCCCGTGGAACCGCTCGACAGCGGGTTTTTCCTCACCAACCGTCGCCGCTTGAAGCTCTCGGATATCATCCGAATGTCACGCCCACAAGGCGGACGAGCAGCTGCTAGAAGAATCTGTTCATCTGGATGCTGGGATGCTTCTTGCCGGTTATGATGGTGTGATTGCGACGATGCGGGCAATCAGATATCGTGATGCACCAAAAGTGGCGAGGGACGTGTATACGCATCTGTCTCGGGATGGCAAGGTTCCTAACACCAGGGAGGCTTCTGAAGCGTTGCATTACGTTATTCAGTATCTCCGTGATTCCGGCGCGTCATTCACTTCCTTTCATCCACGTCGGTATAACATTCAATGGTTCAGCTTTCCGCACTTCCTACCTTCTGCATTGGAGGCGACCAATCCTGCCATGTTTTCTTTTCGATGCTCCTCTTCGCTTCAACCTCAACTGTAGGTATAGCACTCACTCACTCATCAATCAGATTGATGTTGGCAATTGATATGGAACCGTGACCATCGTCTTGCCAAGCTTACATTCAGTCGCAATGCTATCACCGAACATCTTGGTGATCTCGAGACCTTACTGTAAAAAGTCCATTTCCTTGTCTAAGGTTCTAAGCAATTTCACTCACTCCAGATGGTCATACAGATCTGCCACGTTGGTTGACGAACATCGGGAAGACTTTGTCGGGTCGCCTCCGGCGTCTCGGTATAGTAACGATGTCTTGAAACTTGGCAGAGCGGCCTTGAACCGATACAATAGCACCAAACGACAGGTTAGGCGACCAAATTGAAAACAAAGTATGCACATAGAAATCGAAGGAATCGAGGCTAGCCATGCTTGAAGCTGAGAGTTGAGCTTTCTCGAGCTTACGTTCAGATGGACAAATATAAACTCTAGCATCCAGATACTCATATTCATATGTTCCACTGCACGTATCAGTACATATGATCCAGACCCAGACTTTGCTAATGTGAATTACGACCTGCATGAAGACACCATATTCAACTCGAAGCAAACGTGTCACCTTCCCGTACTGTACCCAGCTCAACATCGCGCTGCGACGAATGCTGTTCCACATTAACATTCACATCCACATCCACATCCAAGCTATTCGTTTCGTTGTCGTCCACCTCGTCTTTCCTTGAAAACCGCCGCAACACGCGCACGCTCATGCCTGCAAACAATAGGAGAATGAAGCATTCGACACTCAGGGTCGAAACAATGGCTCTCGTTCCAGCACGGAATATCTGTACTGAGAGCGCCGCAGAGAAGAGCATAATCCTAGAACCACCAGCGTGAGCGACTCGGAAACGTGAGTAGACGCTGTGGCGAGTCAAAACGACGTACGACCATATCAGGCATGCAATAGGAAGACTGTGCGTAATCGCAAGACACGCCATCCCCGTTTTAGATTGACTGAGCGTTCGCATGGCCTCCGCCTATCGTGCACAACATTGAGCGTCGCAAGCGGATGTAAAAACCTTGCACAGAAACGCACCGCAATATCAGCGACCATAAGTCCAGGATTGCTATACACGTTCAACAGGTAAAAAGAGAATATGATAGACGCGGTCGTAGAAACCACCGAGCCATAGATGATAGTATTGATCGCCTCCGAAATCGAGCCCGAGCCGGTAACGGCGAGGAAGCTAAAGTTGACAGCAAGCATCACTGTGGACTGCCACGAAAAAACATATTCAGGTATCTCTTCAAGCAAAGCAAGAAAGAAATGACCCACAAAGACGGTATACCGGCCTAACTCGGTCGTCAGCCTGTTGGTGAAACCCTTCCAACGAGGCTGAATAATGGTGCCGTCAACCCAGATACGCTGCAGACGGACAGAATGTTCCTTCGGTGATCCAAACAGAAACACATTGATGATTTTGAATGCGAGATGATGATGCCAAGTCTGTTTCTCGTACAAGGGTATATCTGCATTCAAACGAGCGCACGGCAGGCCGTGAAAATTCAAAACCCGATTTTCGGCTAGTGTTCTGTTCAGAGGAAGCGCATCATGTGATGTTATCTGAGAACACCCACTGAAGAAGCCCATTAGCCGCGCTTCAAATGGTATCAATAACATTCGATGATATTTTGAGTCCACTCATACCAATTACCCAAATATTGTATGGATCGGAAATCTTCTGGTCGTCTTCGCTAAAGGTCAGCAGGCTGAGGGGCACATACACTATGAAAACGGACCTTTGAGCGAGTTGATAAGATCTAATATAGCAACAAGTTCATCTTGGGCAAATGGACTCGGGGAAGAATCAGTAGTCATCATATCTGGTGGTTCGATAAGAATACCACGTGGCTAGTTCACAAAGCAAGGAATGTACTATACCAGTCTTGAAAAAATTGAGCATCCCTCTTAGGTCTGCAAATGCTCCCTTCGGAAGGGTACGATTGTGGGGGTAGTATTCACAATGCGACCTCAATTGCATGTCAGATATCATACACTTGAGTTGGAGTCAATTGTAGAATACAATAGAAACGACAGAGACATGCCTGGAAGATCAAAAGATGCATACCAATACTGCTTCTCAAGAAAATACTCTGAATGGATGTCAATGGAAGGGAATAATGCAGCACCAAACTCACTGATATGGCTGTATTCATTGGTCCAGTTCAAGTCAGTCCCTAAGTCTCTCGCGCTGACCGAAACCACCCAGAAGAGAAGGCGACGTGTGTGATCCACAAAGTAATAGTGCCAACATTTACTATCGTCCACATTCAGAACAAGCTCTGTAAGATCGTCCAGGATAACGTCGCCCGTCTGGGTCGCTTGCAGGATGAGCGTTGCAGCACAAGAAAGGACTTGTTCTTCCTTCTTGCTGTCACCGATATCGCTCTCTGTGAATATGCGCTAGGAAACAGTCTACAAGAGAATCCAGGTCTAGAAGAAAGCTTACCAATTTTTCGTGATAGAAGGAAACATTTCCTTCTGGATGAACCCGTCTTTTCCATTCATGCGGAGGTTGCGGTAGTCTGTTGGGAACTGTCAAAGGGATGACGAGACTCGTGGGTAACCAACCTACTTAGACAAAAGTTCCTGTTGCCCGGCTGGTATGTCAAGAGATTCGGTAGTTGGCCTGACTCAGGACCAGAATGAATGGATAAGACAAGATCTGAAACACATGAATGTCAACCTCACTTGTCGGGACAGGGCTTATAGCGCTGCGATCCTCCATCGGGAATTGCAGGAACTATCTTAAATTGTGAACCACTCGAAATGAGAGCTTGAAGTTTCGGAAGGTCGTCCCGCCAAAGAGTACCCAGCACAGGCAGTGTGGCGAGAGTTTCGCGGGCCATTTCTTCCTCCAGCTGGGCGCGTTCTGAAGTTTGCGGGCCTTCTCCCGTTGGGTTGTTGGCACTATTCGTCACGGGGACAGTGCTTGTATTGTATCGCAATCGGTGAATCCCCGACTGGCCCCTACGACGTACAAGGCTTAGAACGGACTTGCATAGTGAAGCAAACCAGTTTCGAAACAAGAATGCTATGCCTCCAACAGACACGCGGAAGCGAACAAACGACAGTAGAAAGCGAGGTAATAGTAGTCGCACTGAGTTCGGAATCAAAGGCAGCATTTTGACGGTGGTGGTTATGATCCAGCTAGAATTGAGACTCGTCGACATCCTTCCAGGGAGAGAGGCTCTGCTTGTTCTTGGCGCTCAAAACTGTCACCTCTTAAGTGACTCGTAACCGGTAACCAACCAAAACTGGAAATAAGCGTGGCGGCGGGCTTTGTCGATTTTTAGATCCGGAGGAGCCACTCTCAAGCTGGCGACATCGGAGTACAACTGAGTTCATTGTTCTCATCCGAATCACCAGTTGCGGTGATCCTGGCTTCAATAGTGCCGGCGCATTGCAGTGTTGTTCAACGGACGGCCATGACTCGTAAAGCCAGGCTGCAGCCTATGTGTCTGACAATCAACGTGGACGGAAGAATCCGAATTATGGCTGTGTCGAAATCTTTATGTAATCTGGGCGACTGTGATTCCCGGGCCAAAATCCACGGACGAACTGAGATTACTAGTGACTCTGTTCATCGATACATACTAAGCCATCGCAAAGTCTTATCTGGTAGATACTCCTCGCTTTCGTGATTTCCACCCTGTCCCGGGTCCGCCTTCAAGTCAGCGTACAAGTCGGATCCCTCCCTTGTCTTCAGATATCTATTATATCAGTAGTGGACGATGCAGAGCGGGGCCCCTCGGATCAACACCGAAGAATGTGATCGAATGCGGAATTCTGATCTGTGCGGTGGCTGCCAACTCGGCCAGTGCTATAATATCAATCGCGTTCGACTGGAACCGCCCATGACAGCTCTTCCTGCCAGACTTAGCCGTCGACACTGCTCCTCGGAAGCTTGGAGGTCACAGCATCGGCTCACTCGTAGCCTTTGCTTCAAACACGACTGGGTGGCTCGCCATTGACCTTATCCAGTGACTGCAATCAATAATATCATAGCCCAAGAGTGCTTTCTTGCTTGTGCGCACGCTTGCACCTGCATCCTGCCCCTCGATCGACAGCTTTGAAACGACACATTCAAGTGTTCCCTCAATTCATCATTCCTCGAATCGACCTGCGGCGCCGCCCTGAGCGCAAACAGGACTTACTCGTATGCAATGTGTACCTTCTTGACCTGCCAAGCCCGTAAACATTGCATCGATTTGGAGAAATATGCAAAGTGGCAACGACACGCATTGCCTGTAGATGGTCGTAATTTACTTCTCGATGGATGAGACCGATTGGGGTAAGAGGTTGTGAAAATCTATACAGTACAACTGCTCATAACGCATAGCACCACCCAATTTGACACAAATATTCGTACATGATGGGAATTATGCATTATCAGCGTGAATTTTGGCTGGGAGGGGTACAAGCGATGGCTCCCCGGGGTTATGCATTATGAACAGTTGTATTGTATATCCGATCAAGTTCCAGTAATCCGTTTCCAGGTCCGAGTTGGACTTGATGATGTGACTCGATGATCCAAGTGAACAGCATTGGAATCGACGGAGTCATTTATGTAAAGAGACCTTTCTGATCATCCATTTTCCAGCGGCTGCACCAATCGTGCATAGCCGCATCGCACCGCTTGAATCGTGATCGGTGTGGCGGACGCTTTGTGAATGATGATCGAAAAATTCCGTATGGTATACGGAATACTGTCGATCAAAAGGAGTGGCTTGTGGCCGCGAACCCGGATGGATGATCGTCGTTACTACTGTATGTCTTGTGTTCCCGCGAGTATCTGGGGCCAGCTGTTTGAGAATTGGGACATAATGTATATTCCAGGACAATTGATATATATATATATACATGCAACCTGTTATCATGTATGGTTTCAGCGATGTATGGTTTCAGCGATCACTAATATGTATGTACCCCCGAATTACATCCAATTTAATGCTAGTTCTCGATATCCCTGACCGCGTTGAGCTGAATCACCTCCGCGTTTGAATCTTCCTCATAGGTACTAGTGCCTTGGTCTGCGAATGCGATCGTAGACTTGGGGATGTCTAAGACAGCATCTGTTCGTGACGATCCAAACCCGCTGTCGATCCCTCGCCATTGATTGCGATGGTCACGGTCATAGAATTGCCGTATACTGATGATGAACCGGGGCATGATAGTGCAAGCCAGCGAATAACAAAGAAAGCTGAGGTAGTACATTACATCCGTGGGGAGTTGGGACTGGGGGTCGACAACCCCGAGAATATTGAAAAGTAGATTCCTAGTTCAGGTGAGTATCTGAGATTTGTGCAGTTTCGAGAGAGGGCGGAGATTAAGAAGGGGAGAGAGCTAAGAGAAACGTACACAATAAAGTAAGTAGCACCTTCCCTCACCAATAGCTTCACAGTGGATTGCTTTGTTCTCCATTGTTTCGTCACTCTGTACGTCTCGATTGCCTGTTTCACCGGCGGAATGATAGCGAGAATCAGTAATGCGGCCCCGAGAACAAACCGGGGGAGTGCTCTATATTTCACCAGATAGGGTAACATGACATCCGAGTAGGTGCAAAATGCACCAAATCCGGGCACTTGTTGCACTTTCACTAAACACCAAAAAGGTAAGCAGGAGGACCATATACTCAGGGTTTCACTACGAAATATACCTAATAGTGTCCTTCTGGGAAACTCATATATTCCGTCCCAAACAAAAGTGACGAGAATTTCTGGAACATAGATGAACAAGAGGATGGAGAGGACTGTCTTGGATTGATTCCACATGGCATAAACACGCCAAATCATTATCACTTGAGGCATAAATTAGCACGTGGGTACACATGAAGTTATCCAACAGGTAACTCACGATCAGCAGCAGCGAGAAAGAGGGCATATGCCCAAAAATGCACTAAAGCTATCGCCGTACCTTTGGAATAGCATCAGTATCTTATCTAGGTATTGAGAGACCAAAGGATGAGCTCACATCTGTTCCATTGTTAATACAGCAGTAACTCTTGCAAAAGAAATTTCCTTACACCTGTTGCATCATAATATCAGCAATATTATTTAATCAGTTGTCAAGCGGAAAACTTACATTGACAGGGCCAGGTAGAAGGTTACTATGATCTGAAAGTGAACTTCATGGTTAGCCTAAAACCCTCGATAGTCAATGCAAGTCCACGCACTAAGTGCAGTTGAGCTTGAGAATGATTTTGAAGTCAGAAATGTATTCGAGAGTGCCTGGAGGAAACAATAAACTTACGTGATCCAGCAAAGACCAGTGTAACGAATCTATGGGACTGATCAGCTTCGGATTCCATGCAGCAGCGTCAGGATGCGTAGCGAAGATTGATACGTACGACAACAAACAGTGTAGAGACCCAAGTCCAGTTTCTGCACTGTGACACCATCGTCAGAATCGTAGGACTCCACTGGCAACCGCCTGCAACACAGTGAACCAACCCAAACATATTCTACCTTTACAACTCATTAGCCATGGATAGTACGAGAGAAGATGGAAAGCGAACTACCTCGTTCGACAAAGTGAGGACTGACATGTCGGCGATAGCGATAGATCATTACTTTGGAACAAAATAGATAATGCTGCACGAAATCCCCACTCACGGTAATCATATCCAACAGCACTCATCATCATGACTAGAGAGGCTGGCGATGAGATGAAACCATGACAAGAATGATTCATAACCATACCTCCTGAACAGTCGTATAGCCTAACCGACTCCAGACGGTCGTAGTCCATGGTATGTACTATGTAGGTAGAAGGGAAATGGAATGATCGCACTGAGACACAGTTGAGGCCTGAGGGTGCGGAGGGGTTGAGTCGGCGGAACCTCTGGATGAGTCCTCAACTGCTACATATATGCTCGAGACAACAGCCTTGCAGCGTAAAACTAAAGCTCTTCTCCGTTTTGCCACAACGTCCCACCCAGAATCCCGTGGGAAAGTGCTTCGCCTAACTCACCGGAAATAGCCGCTTCTGAGGTTTAAATATAGCACAGCATGAACAGCTACCATCCCGCTGATCATCGATCATCAATCATCCAACGAAGTCCTGCCAGAAAATTGCTTCGTGCAACTTATTGCCATAACTCCCTCTCCAAACTTGAACCCGGTGCTTGCGGCAACACAAGTACTTCGTTATCGACGAGGTATCGTGAAGATGATTGCAACGCGACACGACGACGACGACGACGTGGCAACAACGACGCATACCAGCACCACGACGCGAGGATGTGTCGACGAAACTCCCGCCAGCGACATAGCACCAAGATTATGCCACGCACGAAGAACACGGAGACGACAACGACGACGCCATGGCCCTTCTCCACCTCATCCCGTCGCCATCTCCCTACCGTATTGAGGACGGCGTCCAGAGACTGCCGCGCGCTTTCTTTCCGCAGACAGCGTACGACAGTCACTGCACCTCACCCTCGCCTTGCCTTACCTCGCCCGTTCTTGCCTCGTCCCCGCCCTCAGCTTGTCCTCGCGTAGGGGAAGGCACGGGTAAACCTCCGGGTATCCCAACCCGCACCCGCACCAAATACCTGTCGTCGCGGGTGTCATACCGGTGTAGGTACTACCCACAGGTCGGCCTCACTCCCTCGTCGACTTCCTTGCTACATCGAGGAGAGCGTGTGGTGACTCCCACGCGCGCTCGTTCTGTCGAAGGCGCACGACGGTCACCACACGTCGTTGCCCTCGTTCTCTCACCTCTCTCTTCTCGTCGACTCCCTCCCTCCCTCCCTCCCTCTCCCTCGCCCACATGACAGCTATGACGGCACAATGGTATGCTACCACCACCACGACAACGACGACGTCAACAACAACAACGAGATGTCAACAGCAACATTAACACACATGACGAGACGGAGACGACGGGATGATGCCGCCGCTGCTGCCAACGAACGAGGACAAGATGGCACAATGGCGCCCGGACCACGATGACAACGAGATGGTACAGTGGTACGATATGAGGTCAATGGACGCGATGACAACCCAACGGCACGCCAGCGTGCCCTCCCCCTCGCCCCTTTCCCTGTCTCACCCCCGCCATCATCTTCGTCCCCATCCCCGTCCGCGATCTGCTCCGCGATCTCTCGCCCCAGCGTGCAAAAGCGATAACACAGTGTCCACAATCGCTCGGGTGGTCCAGGACGTTACTAATGTGTGGTACAGAATTCTACGGAAGATTGAGGACGTACTTACACGTACTAGTAGAAGCAAGTATCTAACAAAAGGAAAACGTGATTGTGGCGAATTCGTACGGAATCGCCGCTGGAATTTTGACAGTGAAAGTCGACCAGAAAGACAGCACTGTGAGCCGAGGGCAGCCCCACGAATGTGCTGGCAAAAACTTCACGAACGGCGAGACACTCAATGTCATCTTGCCATTTCGTTTGAGGCTGTTCTAAAGCTTGAAGTTGAAGTTACATTTCAGCTTCACACTGGGAGGGTTAGCAAGCGAACGACAATACCGGCACGAACCCCGTCGCCTCGCCTTTGCCGCATCTCTCGCTGTCGTCGACATCCCCGTGGAATCGAGGGCGGCGTGCCGCGACTGCCGTCTCAGACTGAGATACTGGTGGATCTGGTGCTGAACCAATTTAGTGAGACATGCTCCTCGGACCAACACTGAAAAATGTGATCAAATACGTAATCCTCTGTCCAGTGGCTGCCAGCTTGGTGGAATTCTGATCTGTGCAGTCGCTGCCAGCTTGGCCAGTGCTATAATATCAATCGCGTTCGACTGGAACCGCCCATGACAGCTCTTCCTACCAGACTTAGTCGTTGACACTGCTCCTCGGAAGCATTGGAGGTCACCGCATCGGCTCGCTCGCAGCCCTTGCCTCAATCACGACTGGGTGGCTCGCCGTAGACCATATCCAGTGACTGCAACCAATAAAATAACAACCCAAGAGTGCTTTTTTTGCTTGTGCGCACGCTCGCACCTGCATCCTGCCCCTCGAAAGACATGTTTGAAAGTTTCGACACATTCATGTGTTCCCTCAATTCATCATTGTGCCGCTCGAATCAACCTGCGGCGCCGCCCTGAGCGCAAGCAGGACCTTGGCTTGACTCGTATGCAATGTGTGCCTTTTGGGCCTGCCAAGCCCATAAACTTTGCACCGACTTGGAGAAACATGCAAAGTGGCAACGACTCGCATCGCCTGCAGATGGACATAATTGATTTCTCGATAGATAAGATCGATTGGGGTAAGAGGCTGTGAAAATGAAAACCTATATATCGTCCGATCAAGTGCCAGTAATCCGTTGCCAGGTTCGAGTCGGACTTGCAAGGTGATCCAAGTGAACAGCATTGGAATCGACGGAGTCATTTGTGTAAAAGAAACTTTTCTAATCATCCATTTTTCGGCGGCTGCACCAATCGTGCATAGCCGCACCGCACCGCCTCGATCGTGACCAATGTGGCGGGCGTTTGGGGAATTATGATCGAAATATTCCGTATGGTAAACAGAACACTGTCGATCAAAAGAAGTGGCTTGTAACCGCGAACCTTGATGCATGAAGGGCCTGAAGGCCTGATGGATGAATCGATGATGGATGACAGTCGTTACATTACGCAACATATCTTGTGTTCCCGCGAGTATTTGGGGTCAGCTGTTTGAGAAATCGGGACGTACTGTATATTCCAGAACAACACATATGTATATACAACCTCTCATCATGTATGATGGGCCAGTGAGGTACACGGTGCGAAGACCAGGCTTCGGCGATCACTAATATGTACCCCAAATTACATCCAATTCAATGCTAGTTTTCGATATCCCTGACCCCCTTGAGCTGAATCACCTCCGCGTCTGAATCTTCCTCATAGGTACTAGTACCTTGGTCTGCGAATGCGA
>JBBPPA010001411.1:0-12185 GCA_038091735.1 Leccinum pellstonianum | reverse complement strand
AGACAATCTGACATGCGGGACGTATACAGGAAGGCACCTCCGTGGGATCATGCAGCGCTCCCCAATGAGTGCATTGAGACCCCGGCAAGCTAACCTCGGCGGGAGTTGAATCGTAGGAGGGATGATGAAGGTGGAGGGGAGCTTCATATCTGGTCACCTTATACTCGAGTAATGAAAACAATCGAGATGAGCTTTTGTGTGTCAGTGGAACTTGGTCCTGAATTTGAGTCTGAGTTTGAGATGAACGTTTGTATGGACACATGCTGCTTACATGGGGATCGAGTTTGCAGTTTGGCACCAGTACTTCATTGATCTCCGTACTTCATCGTGTAAATGGTTGGCATGTTCGATTGTGCTTTTTTCGGACAAGTAAGCATTACCTAATCCTCGGTCTGGTGTTCGGTTCGCTGTTGAACTCGCCCTGGCAGTGCCATCTATGATGATCTTGCAGACGTATGTACTCGATAAGTATCCAGCCTTGTGCAAGTAGACTCATTTTATCTCAGGCTTTGCCGCCTCAATCTTTCTGCTGATATAGAAAACCAATTTCCTATTCATCTCTCGATTGGAATTCAAAGCGGCTACAAGTAAAAATACCCGGTCCATCGCCCCGCACATTAGTTCCCACCTAGTGGAGTGCCAGTGGGTGCATCGCACCCAGATACTCTAACGCTGGGGGGAATGCCAACCTGGACTTCATTCAGAGGCAGGCAAGCTGGCGGATGATCCGATCTACTCACTATGACTCTGGAGCAGCACGCCTGCATGGCAGTACACCTGATTGGTTGTGCCAGTAGTTTCATGGATCTGCAGCTGCTTCCACTATAGCTACCGTCACTCTGATTATCGATCCGCAATGATCAGTGGATCCTTCAACGACGAACAGCGACTCTAACACTCACATTTGCGGTAAAACTCGGGCAGCACACGAGAGTGCAAGCGTCGCTGGCTGCAGGTGCAGCGAAGGCGCCGACCACGGCGAACAATGCGATCAAAACCGGTGTAAGACGAACGAACATTGTTAGAAGAGGAAGAACTGTTTGGGTAGGTTGTTCTGAGAGATGGCAGACCTGGTGAGCAGTCCTTTTTATGCGGTCCTTTTGGCCTGCTACCTATTTTGGGGGCGGTACTATGTAATACCTAGGTTAGTGAGTCCCGCTGACGCGGCCGAGTCACTTGGAGCTACTTATTGTGTAGAAGCATCGTAGCCGAGTGAATTGGGCACCCGGTAAGAGTTCAGTCTAGCTCGTCGTTTTTGGTTCACGAGAAAGGAACGGTACTGTTTTTTAGCCCTCGATTTTCCAATCAGAGATACAAGACTCATGAAAGAGACGTCAAGCGGAAACGTCACATCTGCTGATATAGAAAACAAATCTCCATTCATTTCACCGACTCGAATTCAACCTTCAAAGCAGCTAGAAGTAAAATCTCCTCGGGCCACCTCCATCGCCGAGCGCTTCAGTTCCCCCTTGTGGGTGGATTGCACCCGCTCGCAACGATCGTGCCAGTGTTGCCATCAGTCTATACATTTCCCGCGAGTCAGATCATCTCATTCAAGGGCAGGCAAGCTGGCGCGATTGATCTACTCACTTCGATGTTGTAGCAGCACGCCTGCCCAGCAAAGCACTGTCCACTTTCCACGAGGAAGCAGTCGGTTCCAGAATAGTCACCGCCACTCTGATTACCAGTCCACAATGATCAGTGGATCATCATCAACGGCGAACGGCGACTCAACCACTTACAGTTTGGGTATAGATCATGCAGCACGTGGTAGTGCAGTCGGCTGAAGCTGCAGCGAAGGCGCCGACCGTGGCGAACAGTGCAATCAAAACCGGTGTAAGATGAACGAACATGTTTAGAAGAGGGAGAATTATTTGGGAAATGTCGTTGAGAAAGATCTTAGATGGAAGACCTGGTGAGCAGCCCTTCTAAAAATTTAGGGTATTTATGCAGTCCCTATCTTTGGAGTGGTAGTACTTACCGATGCATTACGTTTGATAGATCATATCTATGAACAGCTTGTTAACCGAGCAAAACGTTAGGCACCCGAGTTACAACCCGGCATAAGGTCACTTGATCGAAACCATGAAGTAACTTGAACATGCATCATGACAGGAGCGACTCAGCATGCATGAGGACATCCTGGCTGCTCTGCCATTTTAGCTGCCCAGCCACAAGCGCGACGAACGTCGTTTTCCTGGAGGTCTTCAAAGCAGTGGAACAGCTATGTGGACCGTCCGTACTAACGCACGCACTGGTGTCGACTTCTCAAAAATGGAATTATGACGTTTTTGAAGTACCGACTCGGAGTTGGCGTTGGATCAATTCATGTCATGTCGGACGGATGGGCTGTGCGCACAAACATGTTGTTCTGACCGTCATCCCAATTTCCCAAACGCCTTCTCCGTTGCGATTGAACGGACTCAGACGCCACATTATTTCGTTACGCCAGCATGAAGGGTTCAAATTATTGAAGGACAGGTACAGTATGTATAGCGAAGAGAAGGCAATCGCCACCGATGATTCTTTTAATTATTGTCGGGTTGATTACTTACAGGTTTCCCGGCCGGATCAGAATCCTCTCCGATGAGTCTGATGTTCGGTTCGCTTGCTAGCGCGATGCTGGGGGTTCTGTTCAGAAATTCAAGTTCTTCCCCGCCCCCACCTCAGTCCCCGTTGGTCGCCCACTCGTCATCGCATGCTCGATTTGTATCGTGTACCCTTCGACGTCTCAAGCCGGCCGTTTGGTCATCCGAGTGTGCTCGGGTCGCCTGGCGTCGAACGGCCCTGTATTTCGAATTCGTGATCGAGTGGACGACGCATGTTGAAGAACGATCAGAGACACAGGAACGCAGAGTTTCCAGTACCGGCCAACGTTTTTCACGCGTTGTAGGTCGCTGGAATTGGGCATTGTGCATCCAACGTTCTGGCGTTACAAACGACGATTAGTATGCAAGAGAGAGAGGGAGTGATTCGACATGCTATGTCCATAAGTATATTAACAGTCAAGACGAGTGGGGCGGGAATGCATCGAAAACTAAACAAGAAACATGGTCAGCGATCATGAATGGGTAGCATAAAGTTTCGTCGACCACCACCGACAAGCAAGGCCTGGAGTGACGCTCTTACGAGTTTCATGAGTGGATTTGCCACACATAAAACAAACGAATAGAGTAACTGAGCCTGTAACGGAACGAAATGTCGTCAACACGCAGAAAAACACTGCTTCGGTCGTTTGATACGTACATAGGACGTGACTTGGCCCACGAGACCCGATACTGATACTTACGGTACTTGCTTGATCAATACATAGCTTGATCTGGTGTATCCTACTTACAAATATCGGCGAGCGACGATCTTCCTGCCGCGTCGGTCGATCGTGAAGCAATGAAGCGGTTGCATCCGGTTGCACCCATGTCACGGCACGGCCAATCCGCGCGGCTCGCGCAGAACGTCGAGCGGGAGGACCGAGCCCGACCCGAACGGATGGTCGTCCGCGTACTGGATAATTTGGTCGACCAGTGTGGTCCAGGATTGGGACTTGAGTGCTCGTACAGCGCCCCGATCATTTCAATATCGTTGGCTGCGTAATGGGCAGCCATGTCATCGAATAACTTGCCTTGTGCATTGCAACTACCTGTGCTACGAAACGGAAAAAAAGGGGGCGTGAGCACGAGCGCCAAGCGCGGGGAAAAGGAAGGGGAAAAGCGAAGCGAAACGAGACAATACTCACGGTCTTTACCAGAGGTCAACAAGACGCGTCCAATGGTGCTACATAGACTTCCGGGTTCTACTTCACGAGGCAAACGCAGACCACGGTCCGCCCCTTTCGCCTCGCAGCGTCGATCTCTTCGAGCTGGAGTCTGACGCAGTACGTGGAGGCGAAAGTCGTTGCGGCGAAGAGGAAGATGTGCTTAGCATTGGTGCCTATTCGCATGAGTCTTCGGTAGAGCCCGAGAGCCCCCAATCGGTTACAGATCGTATCAGACGCTTATTGATCCTTCTCGACAACGCTCATCTCTCGAACATGTCTGCTCGCAAATTCTTTGTTGGAGGTAATTTCAAGATGAACCCTGGCTCGGTGGAGCAGAAGAAGAACATTCTCAACGTCCTCAACGAAGCCGATTTAGATCCTGCTACAGGTGCGTGTCAAAATATACATAGACGATCTCGCAGTACTCAGGGATCGAACGGGGCAGATGTCGTCATTGCGCCCCCTGCACTATACCTTATCCCCCTCAAGAGCCTCATTCGCAAGGAGATCCAAGTCGCCGCTCAGAACTGCTACTTCAAGTCGGCAGGCGCCTTCACGGGTGAAATCAGGTTGAGCAATATATGATTCGTGTTTTCCTCGAGCATATACTGATGTCTTATCAGCCCGACTCAGCTCGCAGACGTTGGTATTCCATACGTCATCCTCGGTACGCCAACGTGTCCTTTATTCGCAGTCCTCGATGTATAAAGACGTGTTCGAACACTGCAGGCCATTCTGAGCGCCGCACGCTGTTCCATGAAACTTCCGAGGTCGTCGGGTCGAAAACCAAGGCGGCTCTGGATGCGTCCCTCAAAGTCATCCTCTGTTGCGGAGAGACCCTTGCGGAGAGAGAAGGCGGGAAGACGACAGAGGTGGTCTACGAGCAGCTCCAGGCTGTCGTGGACATCCTCAAGGATGCGGCTTACTGGACGTGCGTCCTTCTCCCAACTCTATGATCCCCGACTCATCGAACTTTCCAGCAACATCGTGATCGCGTATGAGCCTGTGTGGGCGATCGGCACGGGTAAGGTTGCTACTGCGGCACAGGCGCAAGAGACCCACGCCGAGATCCGTCAGTTCTTGAAGAAGCAAGTGTCCGAGAGCGTTGCGGAAAAGACGAGGATCATCTACGGTGGCTCCGTCACAGCGGCGAATTGCAAGGAACTTGGTGCGTGTACTTTTCCAACTCGTTTTAGCGCTCCGTTCGAATTCTTCGATAGCGGCAGAGCAGGACGTCGATGGGTTCCTTGTAGGCGGTGCATCGTTGAAGGCCGAGTTTGTGAACATCATCAACGTGAACAAGAAGTAAATTGTGTTATGCCTAGATTTGTAGAGTGTAGTGTACTACTGTAACGTACTGGGAAATGTCCTACAAAGGAAACTCATGAACTCTCCATCCGCCGTTTCTATACGATCATGCTGAGGTCATTCTTTGCTCCTCTTCGAAATCTTCAGGATCACATACACGAGGCCATCTCAAACGACGATGCTTCCGAGTCCAGCCTGTCACCGGTCGCGGACGCTGAGAGAGCCGCTCTCGCAAGCCGGGTTAGGTCTCTGGTAGAGGAATTGAAGTTGGCGGAAGATGCACAATCGAGGATCACGGTAAGATTCGACTTACACAAGTGAACTATCACAGACTATGTCTGGCAGATTTTGCATTCTCTTCGGTCTGTTGTCGGAGAGCGTCCTGAAGCATTGGACGCGTTTCGCGATGCAGACGGGTTTCTTGTCCTGATGCATGTCTTGTCGACCCTGTCAGCGATGCCGTCCGCCTTGTCCACTCCTCATTCTACTCAGCAAGTGTTCGAATGTATGCAGCTTGCACTCATGCTCGCGTCCAAAGCTTTGGATCGACATTCCATCAACCTGACATTCTTCGAGGTCAGTCGTCATACTTTGCCTTGTTTGTTTCCTGACGACCCGAATCCAGGAGTACGTTGGCTACACGGCTTTATCCGACGCCTGCGACGCGCTGATCAAACATCCTGTCACCTTCGAAAAGACCCTCGGATGTCTTCTGTCGCTCTCTTTTCACGAGTTTGCTGTGGTCGATCTGTTCACGACGCTCCAAGCGTCCTCCGACGACCTCCAAGAATTACACATCCATTTCTTGGAATTCGTGCCATTTCTTGGTACCATCCACCTGCCCCGAGTCTTTAAGATCGTCTGGGAGCTTGTCCTCCGGTTCTCTGCGACCGGTACATCCCTCCGGCTGATATTATATAAAATCTTGGAGCACCTGACCCAATCGTGTCATCGCAACCTTGCCGTCTTGAGCATGCTGGGTATACTAACACCCATGTTTTCCAGTTTCATCACCTCCTCTCCTTCGGACGGACAAGGCTTGTATGCTGCAGAACGCCGGCTGCAACACAAAATTGTCAGGCGGTTTTTCGAGATGGGTGCTTCTACTCAAGACGCGCAGCGATTGTTCCAGTGCACCGTCAAGGAGAACAAATCACTAGATACGGAGATGGTTGACCTCATTCGCACCAGCTTGAGATCCAATTGGCCGCCTCACATGTCCTTTCAGGACATGTCTGCCGTATCGATGCCGCTTAATGACTGGAATACGCTTCCAACTTCTGGTTTGACGCTCATGGTAAGTGTCTGAACTTCTCTCTATCCCTGCTCCGTCGTTGCAAGCTACATCCAATCTCCGTAGCTATGGGCCTGGTTCGAGAGAATGCCCTCTGCTACACACAAGATATTCACCATCTCTTTCGGCTCGCGCAATGCTATAGAATTGACTGTGGGCAGCGACGGTACCCTCGCACTTCGAACTTGTTCTCGTCAAATGTTCGCAATGCTGTCCAAAACCCAAGTGGTGACTTCTCGCTGGACCCATATTGCCCTCGTTTACCACCCGCATCGAGCGTCTCAATCTGCCGTTCGTACGTTCGGGCGTGTGGTGGACGAACTCCCACTCAATATTCTTTCTAGGCGTATTTGTAGATGGTGTTCTCACTGAAGCGTTGGATTGGGCCTATCCTAGTGTCCACGAGAACTGCACTGGAGAATTTGTCCTGGGTGACAAGAGACCCGACAGCGCCTCACGTTGGTGCATCGCTTCAGCCTACCTTCTTTCTCAACCATTAGGTGAATGTTCTCTCGCATTGACATCTTCTTGTCGCTAACTAGGGTCAGACGATGAACTCCTCAGGTTCATTCATCATCTCTGCCCTAGATACGATGGAAACTTTCAAGACAGGACACTTGTCCGATTCCTCACGTATGAAGCGTCCACCTCGCTGAACATGCACATGGTCGGCTCCGGGTCGAAGTCAGGGGAAACATCGCTCAAGAAGGCCATCAGGGATGGCGTTCTGATCAACGAGGCTGCGATTTTGTGCAAGATAATCACCAAGGACATTGACGATCATACCCGTTGTGGATCGAAAACACAAAAGGCGAGAGGTATCAATGTCTTTGGGCCTCTCGTCGCTATTCCGTGTCGACCATTAGATCTTTCGCTGTGGAGTATAGGAGGTGCTCAGCTGGTGCTTACTTTGGTATCTCTCGCAGAGGTGAGCACTCGTCTGTCGTTTGTTGCACGTCCTGTTCAACGGTGGAAGACGTCGCACGAGTTGTCCCGAACCATTGCAATCTTGTGTGATAGTCTTCGTAATTGTTGGCAGAACTCGGAGGATATGGAACGAATCGGTGAGGACGGCGTTCCGCGTTCGTGTTCCATTCTGATGATGGTGCCAGCTGGCTACGATGTTCTCGCCAGTATCCTCTACCAAAAGAGTCAGCTCATCAATATGACGACGTTTGAGATCTTGTTTGAGTTTCTCGGACTTAGTTTCCGGTCTCCAGAGTAAGAATCTCTTCGTGTTTGTTCTTTCATACGTGCTTAATATCTGGTTTTACAGCGTTTCTACTGTCACGAACACGATCGCATACGTTGCTATTGCCCTCGATTTCGAACTTTGGTCGACGACAACCTCCGATGTACAGCGAGCGCATCTTGAACATTTCCCCTTTCTCCTGCGTTCCAGCCGTTACCGGAAATTCAATACCAAAGTTCGCTTATCGAATCTCCACCTCGTGCGTAAGCTGCTGTTTGCTCTGCAAGCGTCATGGTATTCTCCGGACATGGTTCCTCATGTGGCGAATGCACTGGGCGTCATCATGCAAGCTCACTTCTCTGCCAACGATGTTATTAAACCCGTCACGTCGTACATAGCTGCGAACGTTTCCTCTGGTAAGTGCATTGTTTTGGCATGTGTAACAGGAAACACACTCGTCGTGGTGATTCCGTAGATCCTGCACCTCTGTCTTCGCCACAAATATCTTTTACCGCTAGCAGCAATAACCACGAGACGGCACAACTCGTCTTGGACGCGGTCGTATCTCTTCTCCGCATTTCGTCCGTGTATATGAAGTTTGCGGAAACGCTGCCTGTTGCACGCGTTGTGTTGCTATGGCTCGGATCTGAACCATCTCCCTCTCTCGCTTGTCAGGTCCTCACGATCATTGGGATCGGTTTGAACACCTCTTCTTCCTTTGGGAAGAACTTTGAGCTGGCCAGCGGTTGGCTTACGTTACGGAAGGTGCTGCCGTCTATCTGGAACGATTCCATTCACGAGGCTGCTCTTGATTTACTGTTACACCCTGGGCAAGATAGTGGAACAGTTCCAAAGGCTATCAAGTGTCCCCAGATACTTTTTGTGATCCTGCTAGCATTACGCCAAGGATTATTGGCATGTTCGGACAGCCAGATACAAGGTAAGTTTCACATCAATGGCATGGATTGATAGACCCACTTCGACGCAGGGCCATCGAGACTTGTGGTAGAGCGAATCCTGGACGACCTGATGAATCTTCATAATTCACACGCCTCGTTTCGTCAATTGTTCAAATCGCAGAATTTGACGGAGATACTCGTTGACTGTCTCTCGTCTTCCCCTGGGGACGATTCAAAGGTGTCTATACAGGTAACGAATCTCGGGTTGTCGGTAGGAATGGGAAATCACGCATCGCCGGCCCAGAAGCAGCAGGTAATCGAATGTGCGGTGTCCTGTTCGGGAGGCGTCTCATGTGGTTGTCCATCTAGATTTTGGACCTCACCAAGTCTGGGTCTCAACGAGCGAATCCTGTCGTGACGCCTTCGCCTAGTAGACTCGCAAGTGTTCAAGAGGAGTCGCTCCGCAAGAGTACCAGTCGGATGGATGAATGGAGGAACGCGATCGTTATTTCTGAGCGCGAACGCTATAGGAAGACAGTCATCGACACGTGAGACAATGTTTAATTTTATGTGCTACGTGATTTATGGTCGATCGCAGGCGGGAGCGTCGACGTCGTATGGCCATGATTAGTGAAGGCGTCTTGGGTGGATGCTCTGAACGCGACGTGTGGTGTCATATCGGACCTGAACGGACGTGGAGACTGGACGAAACGGAGGGTCCACATCGGACGCGGTGAGTCGTGACCTTTAGATTCCACCGACGTTCGCTGAACGTGGGGTCTTAGGAACAAGTTGGAGCCATTTGCAGAGCCGGCTGACGTGGTGCATCAGACACAAGCTGGTAGCACGATGAACGACGACAAAGACGTTGACATGTCGTCCACGTTGCAACCTGACGGCTCGATCAAGTTCAAGGACGACGCAGAAGCGTTCTTGGACGTTGCTAGTAATTCGCTGATGGACGAGATCGCGGAAGACAAGCATCGGAGGGTCAGACACGAACTCGAGCCGGGGGACGTCATCGAATCCGTGAGCACAATATGTCGCGTGTCAGGGGTGGATGCCTATCGTGCGCACACGTCCACTTTCGTTTCGTGAACTGTTTTGGTATCTAACATTGTGGATCGTGCCCAGCCGGGTTGCTCATTTTCGGGCATACTCATCTGTATATGTTGGACGGCCTGATCGAGAACGACGTCGGCGAACTGATTGACGCGGCCGACGCACCAAAGGGCATGTTTTTCGTTGCGGGGAGTGCGTCTCACTTGCGAAGCCCCCAGAGGGCACGGCGGTGGTGAGTTGCGAGTTGCAGAGATCCTTGTATGCGCGTGGTTATGTTCATGGGCATGTAGGCCACTCGAGCAAATCGCAGGGTTTTCAGACAAGTCGTTTTTGTTTCGAGACGTTGCGTGAGTTTTCTTTTTGCCATATCGGACATCAGGCTTAATGTTGAGGAAACCAGTCTGGAAATATTCCTCAAGGACAGTCGAACCTTGTTGGCCATCTTTTCCGATGGCGCCCACCGGCAAACCGTTTCACAAAAGCTGGAGGTCATCATCGCGCGGCATTCGACCCAAGAGCACATGTCGACGCTGGGGCTCGTATTGCGAGAGATGAGCATAGCTATACCAAAGGGCAAGGAAAGAGCGGGGCAGACTGCACCCCACAAGGCTTTGGCAACGGCCCAACGACAATGGCAAAACAGGGAGATCAGCAACGTGGGTGGACCGATCGTCTTTGGGTTCTTGGGCTGAGCTGATGGGTTCGTCAGTACACGTATCTGAGCATCTTGAACCAACTTTCTGGACGTACGCCGAGCGATGCGACGCAATACCCGATCTTTCGTGCGTTTTCGATACCTTTTTTTTACATATGGCTGACCACCATTTGGCAGCCTGGGTGCTGAAGGATTATACCTCGGAAGTTTTGGATCTGTCTTTGCCTGATTCGTTTCGAGAGTACGTCGTCTTTCATGCTTTTCTATTTTTGTGAGTAACGTGATTCTTGTTTGCAGTCTGACGAAACCGATGGGCGCTCTGACTCCAGAACGCTGCGAGATCGCTCGGAGTCGGTACGAAAACTTGGAGAGCGTCGAAGAGAAGCCGTTTCACTACGGTACCCATTTCAGCTCGTGCGGCATCATTCAAGATATGTTGTATCATCAGCTGACTAGTACTCAACGACAGGTCCATGATCGTTTGCCACTTTTTGATTCGCATGGCCCCGTATACGAGCATGTTCAAGACGCTACAGGTATGTCGCTGCTTCGTTACATTATAGGTCTGCTCAACTCATCTTTTTATAGGGCGGGGACTGGGACCTTCCAGATCGACTGTTTATGTGGGTTGGTTGCATTCATCCCGTATGCGTCGCTGACCACCTGTGTGTGCAGTGACATCGGAAGGGCATACTCGTCTGCTTCTCAAGACGTCAGAGGCGACGTTCGAGAGCTCATTCCTGAGTTCTTTACGTGTCCAGAGTAAGTTCAGTATAGAGAACACCGATGCGCGTCTTATGCGCCTTCTAGATTCCTCGAAAACCTATCCAATCTCGACTTTGGCGCTTCGACGACCACGGGGGAGAAAATCCATGACGTGAAGTTACCTCCTTGGGCAAAGGAAGATGCACTCCTATTCGTACACATGCATCGTCAGGTGTGTATCGCGTATCGTGTTCGTTTCACACGCCGTCCTTTGATCGCTCATGCTTTGCCCTTCAACAGGCTTTGGAAAGTCGCTACGTGAGCGAGAATATCCCAGCGTGGATCGACCTCATATGGGGCTGCAAACAACGTGACCTTGATTCCCTCAATGTGTTTCATCCTCTCAGCTACGAAGGAGCGATAGGCGAGGCGAGTTTTAGAACTTGGAGAATTGCCATCCTGACTCTATCTTGCAGACCTGGACAACATTACTGACGCTCTCGAACGAGAAGCGACGGTCGGGATTATCCACAACTGTGAACGCTCTTGATTCTGTGTTCGATTTCTGATGTGGACTTACGCCATGATTAGTTGGACAGACGCCGCGAAAGCTCTTTTCGTCGCCTCATCCGGCGAGGAATTTGCAGGGTATACTTAGTCTTCCTGTGCAATCCTCTCGAGGCGTGCCAGAAGATGCATTGGCGTTGACCAGGGATCCTCGTCCACTGAAGGGTATGGCGAGAGACTGGGCTCATTGTGATGTCATGTGCTCACAGGCTCATAGTAGTACTCGATGGACCTGTAGCGCGCGTGGTGAAGGATGGGAGTGGCAAAGTGATCCCCTTTCCCGACGGTTTGCTCTCTCCCCCGTCACGACCCGATGAACAAGTACGATGGGGAAAGGACGGCACTCTCCGGATGCTTCATCACGGCACGGTAAGCGTTGAAGGATTTCCTATTTTCGAGGATGACGAACATTGTTTTGTTTCAGGTCGTACAAACCATCGAAGCCACCTCTCCTACTTGTGCCGCGTTTGCAGACCGAGATACTCTCGTGACTGGATCTGACGATTCCTTGGTGCGCGTCTGGCGCCTAGTGCATGCTTTCCCGTCTGCGTCGCCGTTCCTGGGTTCGACCAGCGCCAAGATGCGGAAAGGACAAGAACCCTCGCTAACGCTCGTCCATCTCCTCCGTAAACACGGTGCTCCTATAACCTGTCTTGGCGTATCCAGGGCATGGTCAGTAGCGATCAGCGGCAGCTTGGATGGGAGTGCCATCTTGTGGGATCTCAACAGAGGTCTATACGTCCGATCAA
>JBBPPA010001410.1:0-12193 GCA_038091735.1 Leccinum pellstonianum | reverse complement strand
CTACTGTAGGTTGTGTTTGCATGCTAAGAACCGCGGTGCTATGGTCGAGCATTTCAACCCCCGGCCCTTTCTCCATCCGATGTGACACATCACAAGCCGAGTCGGGGGCTGGGCGTGTCTGATATCAACAAGGAAGAAAATTACTAATCATCATTGTTCTGTCGACAATCGCTGTCGATTCGCTGACCTTGACTTGCAAACACCTAGATTTGAACGCTACGCTCCTAACACAACGGCTTTTTTACACGCGCCGTTCAATCACATGCAGCGTCCTCCGAGTCTCCACGATCCACAGGATTCTATGGTTTCTTTTCTTTTTCTTTTTCTTTTTCTTTTTTCTTTTTTAACCATTCCCAATATCGTTTGTAAACTACGTAGGTACAGGACGTAGATAAAATATATATATACGCGTCATCCTCCTCCTCGTCGTTTCACCGTGACTCGCTGCCGCCATCCTCATCCCCATCGCAGACACCGCGTCCTCGTCGGGTCGTCGATGCCGTGCCATCCTCGTCGTTTCGTCGTGACCCAATGTCGTTGCTGTTGCAATTCCGCCACGTCGTCGTCATCGTCGTCGCGGTGCCGCGGTGTTGCTGACGCCGCCCGTCGCGTCGTCATCTGCGACTCACTCCTACCCCCTTGATCGCCTGGCTCCGCAATCACTAGGTTGATTCCCCATTACCTGCCACCTTTGTTCCAGCTTGATGGCATCTCAACTCCGACCGAGCAAAACTGTTCCATAGCCATGCCTGTGAGTGGTCGTTCACGCGTGACTAGATCGGTCCGTCTGACTTCATCCCATTTGACCGAAACACGTATCCATGCACACCACATGACCATGCCACCCTCCAAAATGACGTCGACCCAAATAGCGTCTCGCTGACCTCAAACACTTTTAGGTCCATATCCAAGAAGCGCTCATCCAGCTCCACAAGACCCTCGCCCAAGTCGCCCCAATCAGGTGTCTGCCACCTGAGATCTCACACGCCAAGTCGCTCCGGCATCTCAGGTATGTGAGAATTTCAAAGCTTTCCCGTCGGACAACTTGATCGGATCGTCGAAATTTGAACGCCATCGCTGACTGAATTAGAGTACCAACCCAACAAGGAGCCGTCTCCCAAGCCGCTATTGGAAGCGCTAACGCTGTGTGTACAGCCTGAGACACAATGGAGACGGTGGTGGGGGACATTTTCGAAAAGCGGTAGTATAGTGTGTTAGCGGAGCAAGGGATCATGCAATTCAAGCAAGTCTCGTGCAAACTAGTGAGACTCAACATGTAGGAGTGCCTGCTGGTGTGTGTCCATCCACTTCTCTAGTATGGGGAAAGCCACTCATCATGCTAGCAGAGATCGAGAAATTTGGGACTAAGTGATACTATGCCCTCCTGAGAGGCTAATTCACGGCGAAAATGGTCGAAATTGTTTCAAAAGTTTCAAAAGGGTCTTGACGGCTCGGGCCATGGGTATAAATGTGTAGATCTAGTAGATTAGCTGGATGAATTTGCTTCGATCCGAAATTCCCGTCGTTATAAAACGCGGGCGGTGATGCCAACAAGGGCCTGGAGTCGTTTGAATGCGTCGTGCTGTGTGTGACCATGTGACATAGAAGAAAGGTAGACAATTTGAACTTCAAAGATTTTGGTATCCAGGGTTCTCCCGTGCGGGCACAAGGCCTCAGGCTTGTCCGAGTCGTATACACGCCACACCAGTATCATGCCCTTGCAGTACAACCATGATGCGATTCTCCAGAAAGAGCACCGCGGCCCCATTCTCACTCTGTCCTTCAACGCCGATGCTTCATTAATAGCGTGCGGATCATCGGACGGCAAACTCACGATTTGGTCATGCGAGTCTGGGCAGTTGCTCATTGTCATTTCTTGTTACCACAATCAAGATTGCGCATTCCTCTGTACAAGCTGGCTCCCTGGGAAGACAGGCATGTTACTTTGTGGTATGGAGAGTGGTCAACTTGTCTGTGTCAGAATCGAATTTGTGGGTTTAATTCCGATCGTTTCTCGACGCCTAAACTTCAAAGGCCTCACTCATTTTCAGGACTATATTATAGCATCAGGGTATTCCATGCATACATTACCCCTGGAATGCCTCTCGTTCTGTGACACCAATGATATGCTTGCAACGGGAGCATTTCACGAGGTGAAAGTATGGCACTACCAGAGTGAGTAAAAATCGAAAGGAAACGTTCACAAAAGTCTCACTAGACGTACTATTAGCTGAGGGTGATCGTCATTGGGATCTGACGAATATTCTCGGTTTACCTCGTTCTTTGGGAGAAAACCGAGATGCGGAGGTCATCGTCACCTCACTAAATTGGATTGCTAACGAGAATTCATTGCAAACGCTGTTGGTCACCTACCTCAACCACGGTGTTGTGTTTTGGGACATTGGCTCTGATCGGAACAACGATGCGAACTGTCTCTCGATCCTCTCATTCGCGTCAGCCACAACTCTTTAATGAGTATATCTTCCTACATAACTGACAAACTTGACCAGTGCAAGCACCTCCATCTCGCCCGATTATCGTTACATTGCGATCTCCAACCTCTCCACCGGCTTTGATCTTTATGACACCAGGTCGAAAAGCCCGTTGCGTGGATTCCCCCATGTGACTTCATGCCCCTCTTTTTCACCGGTATGTTTTGTTCATGACGGGTTTGCTCTTTTGGGGGGGTCTTCAGACGGGGTTGCTCGTATCTGGGATGTAACAACGGGGTATGCAATAGAACCTCTGGTACACAAGGAAAGTGATGATATATGGGCGCTTGCGGTATGTTAATTACACTCTCACAAGACTATGAGGGATTAGTTGACATCCTTTAGTCATATAGTGATACTGCATCTGGCCGAATACTCATTGCAACATCTGCAAAGGCACCAAATCGCTTACCATACGTTGTGATTTGGAGGGCAGGAGATATACGTGAGACCGTCCCCTTCTTTGCAAAGGCTAGCATTCACCATTGGAGCGGACAGATAAACGACAGAACATGCGCAACCAGAAACCAGTACCCGAGGATGATGTCGTACAATGGCACACCTGGGTACTGTTCCTCATTGCATCAATCTTCATCGGAGTTGGGATTGCATTGCATGCGGTAATGCTGATGCATCGTGAAGGGGGGTTGGACGTTTAAGTTACTAGGTTACGTTGATCCCCCAACTTCATGTGATTCAAAGACAAGATCTAGATATATGATCCAAGTTTCCATATCTCGATCCGGTGGCGCAAGTTCATCCGTCGGGTCAGCCTCTCGGTTGTCGGTAGTAGCGCTTCATGCCTGGCTTCACATTTGTCCACCGTCTCCCAGGCTGCATGTTGCCGTAGCGTGTCAACAAACACACCGCTATTGTATCGGAACAATCCTGATCCAATCCGCACCCGCGCCGATTTGTTGATGGTCGGCCTTGATACCCGTCTGCGACTTCGCCTGTGTGCTCTGTATGGAATCCTGGATCGAACAGATGCGTCACGACTTAGTCGAGGGGAAACTTGCTGGGAAACACAGGATCCACGTCATCTTTACCTTCTCCCTCTCCCTACGCTCGGCAAGTTTTCTGTTCTCGAGACTACTATGCACTGGCAATTGTCTTTCCTGTGCATGACTTCCTCTTCGGAGATGGATCTTCCGTGATGAGCTGTCATCTCCAGTCAAACCTTGGTCTTTTTCGGGGATATGATCTGAAACAACACATGCCTCAGGCTGGCAGGCCTGAGTCATGCGTAGGCAGTTCTCGTGGTTTCACGTGATTTTGGGGCAACTCAGTCAGAGACCACAGTGCTAGTAAGCTTAAGTCGCCATTGTCTGCTCTATTACGTTCAGACTAAGTCTGTCTAGTAGCTGATTAATCGAGCAGGCATCTCAGCAAAAGTCACTTTGATATACGTTGTAAGCACCCTTGCTGTGCCAGTTCCCTCCAAAGCGATGCTTTTGGGAGACCAGGGCCGGGTGCAGCCCACTATCAATGACAGGTGAGGCATGCGCGCTGTCGGAGGTGGTTAGACTCGGATTTGCTCTTCATTCGCATTCTAAACACCTCTAGATCTGTAACCAAACTCTTCTTCGTGGGGGAGAGCAACGAGCTCATGTTTATACACTCAATTTTCCGCTGTGTGTACTTAGTTGTGGCGCTGTCAAGCCCTTAGATCGTCACGGACTGTGTACACGTGGAGGTGAGAGGGTCTCCGGAGGTTTTGCCCTTATAAGTATTTCAGAGTCTCCGACTTATGTTCACACCACAGCGGGGAGGAGAACAGAACGGTTCTATGTCCAACTTGTTCCCTGCGGATGGCGTGTAATCAGAAGACCTGTCTTTTGATTTTTTTGGAAGATCAATGATTCATTGAAGTGGTAGAAAACGGGGTGGTAAATGCTAATTGAATGCAAGGTAAACACGAGGAACAGACGCAAAATTAATTAGTGCCTGTCATATACTGATCAATCAACTCAGTGTCGGCTTCTCGCCATATCAGCGGAGTTTGGTGGCAGCAACGATAAGGAGGAAATAAAGAAAGTGGGGGGATGTACGACACGATGCCATGGAGCAAAGGGGGTGGAGAAGAAGCGATAAGCAATTATTTTCTTTAAATAACAATAGAATGAATCAAAGAAGAAACATAAATTTAGAAGTGTGATGGAAGGACTTGAAACACGAGATAGGTCAGTCAGACAGCCGCCCGACAGCGGGACAGGACGCCCAGAGATGAGACCATAACACGGAACAGAAGCTGATGCGAAACGATTGCCCAGGAGGCACAGAAGTATCTCCAGGTATGATTGCGGCCGGGTTGGAGAAAGTTGCGCAAGCCGATCTCTGTGTCGCTGGCGCCTTCTGCCCTAGCTATAGCCGACTGTGTGTGAGCCGCAAAAGAACGGAAAAGTGGGGAGAAAAGAATATGATTGGAAAGAAACAGAACCCGGATGATTGCGATGATTGATAAGCGACCAAGACGGCTGGGGTTTGTTAGCGTGATGTATATGCTCTGGTAGGTACCGGAATGGGAATGGGAGACAGGGAGTGGCAGAGAGGTGTGCTGAAACGGGCGAGGAGGAGTGCTGCAAGGCGAACACGTCACTTGTCCAAAGACCTTGCACTAATATGGCTCTGCTCGTGCCTCGCTGCACCAAGGTGCAAGAAGTTAGGACCCACATATGGTGACGACGGAGACAAACGAGAGCGGGAATGACGACAATGAGGAGGACATGTGTAGACATACTGCGCGCTGATGAACCCCTCTGAGAGAGTCCGTCTTACGTGCACCGTGAGCATCGTGGCTCGGAACATTCGGCAATTGATCAACTGAGGAGGTTTCTGCATAGGGGTGGAGAAAAAACTGAAATGCGACCACGGTCAGCATGTGGACCAAAGCGCAGGACAGAAAGAAAGAAAACAGGAAAGACGAAGAGAGAACTTGGAGAAGAAAAAATGATATAATTTTTTTAAAAAAAGCACGCGAACGCCGAAGTCGAGCTCACGATGGATGTGCGCCAACAACATCTCGAGGCCAGGATCTTGATGATGGCCCCGTCCCATCCCTGCAACAGTGCGGGGACGCATATTAGTCGTCCCCATTATCGTCATCGTCGTGGTCGCACTGCCTCGGAGCTGCATGTGTCATAGCGAGCGTGATAATACATGATGTTCGAGTCCTACTTACATGTAGTCAGTCTCTTGAAGGCTCCATGATCCTGTGTGGGCGAGTGTGCGGGTGCTATCACTGCCTGTCAGAGCATGATCCGTTTCAGAATGATATTCGTGGACAGGATCATATGTATAGTACTTACTTATCAGCGTGACTCCACCCACCCCACCTGCACATCCGCCGCGCACCTTGCCTCCCCGCCGCCTCCCCCACTGCCAGTGGTTCGCAGGCCCGTCGATCTGTTATCCTGTCACGAGCCGTCCCGGGCCATCCGTGTGCGTACTGGCGTACTGGCGCCTTGAACGCTAGTGTTCAACTCGTAGATTGTAGCCTATCCGAGAGTATTCGAGAGCTAGGACACGATGCGACGCGTCGGTAATAACTAGGTGATCACATACGATCTCATGCGAGAACGAGAATGACTCGGATTGGCCGTGTGTGTAGTTGTTTATCTGTTTATTCCTGTGCCTTGGCGCGAACTTCATCTCCGCCCTGCACTTAGGGGATGCGAATCAAGGCGCTCTCAGCTGGGCATATAAACGGAATCGCGTCGGGATCGGAACGGAAAGTACACGGGTCACCAGACACGCTGTGCAGCGCCGGTGCTGATATAATAGACCAAGTGTGTCCAAATCGTTCATAATTCTGAAGTTTGAGTTCCTCCAATTGAGCCTGACAGGTACTTTTCATGTCGTCGCAGTGTGCCAGACTGAGACTCGGCTCTCAACCCTACCGAACGGTAATCCGGCCACATTGCATCATGTTACAGTATGAACTGCTGATCAACGTCACGCCCTGTTCAGACTACTAGATGAAGCTTGAACTTCATGTTCATTCGCGGGTTAAGTGCCCTGGGCCCGGGGGGATTGTGTGCCTTTGGACTCCGCGCTTCCACCACTCAGCTTGGACAACTGTAGGTAGTACATAGATTATTATTATTTCAGATTGCATCTCGTGCGTCTCCAGACCGGTCGGTCAGCGCTCTCTGGCTGCGAAATCCCTGCTAGTAACCAGAGCATCAAAAATGCCCAAGAAGCGACCACTACAGCTTGAAATAGCGACAGACGGCGACATCGGCGACATGGTGCTTGAACTGGTTGCGACTATCATATATATTATATCGTGCACAGATAAGTCCGACAACAGCAAGTACTCACCAGCATCTGTATGTCAGGCCGCACAGTGTGTGTAGCCTCGCTTGATCTGAGCAATTCAAGATCATTCGCGGCATGGAGCTCCGCCCAAAGTGCGACTATCTCTCCTCGAAAGATCATCATCTCACCTTCCACACACGTCATGCTATCCACATGCTGCTCCACACTCTCTATTTCAGCTCGATTCTGCTGAAGATCTTGCAAAAATCTGCTCAGCAGTTCCTTTTGGTTAGTGAGCGAACCTTTTGCTGCAGATAACTCGATCTCGAGTTTGTGCACCCGTGATTCCAGTTGTATACACGACGCCCGTATCGACTGAACCTCACCATCTAGCTGTTTGCGGAACTCCCTAAAGGAAGCTTTGGGGGTCAAGAATGACGTTGGCATCTCGCAAAAACCAAAGAAACTCACTGATTATGTTGGAACCACTTCGTGATGTCTCTCGCTGACACGTCTGAAGCTCTTCCTGGAATTTGGCAACACAAGCCTCAAGATGTTGTAAAGAAGCTTCGTTCTTCTTCTGATGATTGAGATCAATCAGTTGTGGCACGTTAACGCCAGTGCCTCTTACCTGGGTGCGTAGCAGTTCTTTGTAGTGTCTCCTTTGCACGTTCTCCAAGCTCTCGATATCTTCTTTCACACCATGGAGATCGTTTTCAATGGTGCTCGCTGACAGACTGCAACAATTTTTCACAGATGTGGTTCCACAATCTGCCATGATGGTGTTTGGTGTTTGTGAAGGCTGGATCCTTGTCGTGAGTGGCTCTTTGTTAGATTCATAGACTCATAGATCTCATTCTCGTAGACATCCTTAAAGGGTATACCTTGCTTCCAAGTATCCGGAAATACTCATGTCATATTCCGCTAGCGCTCCAGTGACTCGGACTTCTGTCCCGTCCCCCTCGTACGTCGTCACCGTTGGAGAACTCCAAGTCCGCTCGCGCAAGTGCCAGGTGAACGAGGTAGGCGAGGCCTCGAGGCGAATTTCATCCTAATTGGGGTGCTCGATCACGATCGTCGATCCGGATCCCTTTGTTCGAGAGTACATATAACATAGAATATCACCGCACGCCACTCCCCTCGTCACTCCCATCTTCTACAGCCAAGGCTAGCTATGCCTCCTCAACGGTCCCCAGCCTCCAATGCTGCTAGTTCACCCTCTGATAACCCCTCAAGTCGGCGACCTCGCAACTCCTCAGGCTCTCGATTTGCAACCTCTGTAGCTGTGGTGGCTCTGCAGTCTGAAAGGCGAACAAGCTCACGTGGAAGCTCTGAGCTGCCCCATCCCTCATTTCACGATTTGGGCGTCCAGACTTCATCCGTAGCTGGGGCCGACAATCGGCCCGTGGATTTTCTTCGTTCGGAGGTCGAGAATCTTCAGCACCGTAAAGTAAGTGATTTATCACACACCCTGTCTGTCATGCTCACATTTGGAAAAGGAAGTTCTTGATGCTGAGGTCCGCCTACTTGAGATGTCGAAAGAAAAGGCGCGCTTAGAAGCGGATCTGAATGATTCACACAAGAAACACAACGCGGTATGAGTCAGTGGACACGGAGAGAGATGCGAACTGACGTTCCAGTCAGGTTATCGAGGCGCGCGATCACGCTTTCCGGTGCCTCAAATGTCACCACGTTGCTCAAGAGCCGATAGTGTATGTCTCGCATTCTCTTCCCTTCCAAATTGTTGATTCAGTCACGGTTGCCACTCAGGATGCAAGAGTGTGCGCACATGTTTTGTGAACGCTGCTTGAGGGTTGGGTTCGAACAACAAATTCATAAATCACTCAAGTGTCAAAATGAACTCGATAGCGATCTCAAGGAACTACCCTTCAATCGGGACAAGGTGACTAGGCTCCGTGATTTGAACTATCTCACGTTTGCTGCCTTTAACTGTCCATTTTGCGGAGCTTATGTGTGGCGCAAACCTAAGGCAGTGCCTTTTGTTACACAGATGGTTGATGCACTCTCAAAAGTTCTGGGTGTTCCGAACAATGTCGCCGAGAAGTTCGTTGTTGATGCTGATGAGGATATTTGGCCGATTCTCTTTGTTGATAATTAGCTACTTAGCTACATCCTATACGCTACTGCTTTAGGAAAGTTGTATTCGAACGATGACTCAGTACTCAGGTATATTCTGATATCAGATCTCGATCACGCACCGATCTTGTCAACGCCGCGCAGCGGTAACATCTCTCGCCGTGGGAACTTAGCCAACCTCCGAGTTGTCATCGGAGTCCTGTCGGTGGCTGAACTGAAATTGCCCATTCGGGGATGATCATACCCATTCGGGGATGTTCATCAATGAGATATGTCAGATGATCATCGGAGTTTTGGATGATCATCTGGGATACTCACCGACGCAAAAGTTCCGAACGCCACAGTCTGACATGCGGCGAGCTCGTGCCAGTGGCATGCCCTACTAGTTGATTTGGCAGCACCCCGCTATCATCCTGGACTCGTTTTTTCGGCCTGACGGCTATGCTGACATATATGATTACTAGCTTTTTCTGGAACGGGGACGAGACACTCTGCCGACGGCCCCAGTCATCAGTGCGTACAATCCCGCATTCACGTACTCGAGTGCTGATGACCCCCACACCGTCGAAGCGTGGCAAGGAATGGACCATGATGCTTGCCATGCATCCCCATCATCGCCTTAAGTCGCTTCGGCACTGGCTTGGCGATGTCCGCCTCATGGCGGGAGATATCAAAACCCTCAAATCGAACCGGCTCTTCCCAAACCTCCCTCTTTCCTTTTCGTTCATTCTCAGCCAGCTCTCCGGCACGACTATTGACGATTAGACAACGGTGTCCACAGTTCTTGGCATCCTCATCCTCACCAGCAACGGGGATCGAACAGAGTTCCTCCAGGATCCCTATAGCTATGCGCCTTCCTTCACCGAGTCCACTCCTCTCGGTTCCGTACGTCCCATTGTCTTATCCTCGACTGCATATGTTGACATCGTTTCGATGACAGATTCAGTCGTTCCAGCTGGGGTCCCACCTCAAGTCTACCTACCTAGACTCGTCTCCGCCACTTCATATCCTCAATATGCCTCTGGACCCTTCGCACCCCATCGCACCCAACCAGTCAATGTCCACGCGAAGCCAGACGGCGAGGGTGCAGCGATCTTTGATTCTACCATTGCGCTGATGCAAGGGATGTTCCCACCGACTCCGCTCAACAAGATCGAGCTCGCCAACGGATCTACCGTTGTTGCCTCACTTGGAGGTTATCAATACGTCCCCGTCGAGACGGAAGTGGTCGATCACGTGCTCCAGCCGTGGACCGACTGCAAGGTTCGCCGCATGTTCGCTCATCGTTTCACGTGGCCTCCATATTGACAGCATGTCCGCAGGCTTTCAAGAAACACGTTGCCGAGGTTTACGCTTCGGAAGAGTTCAAGAGTGCCTCCAAGGAGGCACAGCACTTCTTTGCATCGATCCATGACTACATGTTCGGCAGACCCACGACGCTCGTCGACATCGTAAGTCTCGGATTCGCCCTGGTCTTCTGTTGGTTTCTAACTATTGCGTCTCATCATAGTGGAATGTTGGTGGACGCTTTCATTTCTACTCTTCTCATTTCTGACATGCAACGTGGCGCTAGTGATGCCACAGCTCAGCTGGGCTCGACTGAGCTCGGCTATCACCGGCTGACACCGATGCTCGGTTGACTACCTGCTCGGCTGTCTCACGTGCACGGCTCGGCCCGGCACAGTTGACCGATCAGACCGGCTTCAGCCGTTTCCCCATTCGAGCCGGCTACAGTCGGCTCAAAGCCGGTTCAGCCGGCTTTGAGCTGGCTGATAGTACTATTGTAAAGATACAATTTAACTATTTAAACTACCTCTTCGACCTCCGCCATCTGTCAAGAATCCAGCCGACTATCACATCCTATGAGACGCAAAGATGAATAAGGATGCACGGACCAGCAAAACGGTTGAACGTACTTTGACACACAGCAGCCCTGTGAGCGCCATGAGTACGGGAGCAGATGGAGGTCCGAAAACGATGGACGGTCGCCTCCTTGACGGCGGAGGGAATGCGGGGGTCTTTACACGATAGCGGAGCATGGCAGGCGACGGCGAGATTGTCGTCACGGTCCAAAGTCACACTGTGAGCGCCGTGAGCACTGGAAAACGGGAGCAGATGGACGGTCCGAAAACGCTCGACGGTTGCCTCCTCGACAGCGGAGGGAATACGAGGGCCTTTACATGATAGCGGAACATGGCAGGCGACGGCGAGCTATCCTCTGCCGTATCCGCCTGTGTCGCCTTCTTCTGCGGCTTCTCTCTAGACGAACCACCCCGACCCGACCAGTCCAAAACACATTCTCGTCCTCCTCGTCCTCCTCGTGACCAGGGAGTACATCAAGCGTGCTATGCTTTTTGTAATCTGGACTTTCGTCTTCCGAGTGCTCGTCGGTTTTGCTTTCAGTCTTGCTGTTGCGAAACGTTTTGATTCGCTTGATACGACCAGGGTAACCACGACCAGAGTCATCGTCTAGCTCTGAGGTGCTGCCATTTCCATCGGAATCACATTGAGAGATTTGAACACGCGCGAAATCGCAAGAGTTTGTGGAACGTTCGTGAAGGGGTCGGAAGAGATGCGACAGAAGTTGAGCGTTTGAGTGGATGCGAGAGTTCGTCTAGGCGGTACGGCGGATTGGACGAGTCGAGAATCTGATTGATCAACATGGTCTTGTAAGAAAAGAAGGAGAACAAGAAATGAGATGAAGAGAACGTTGTAGAAGAGGACAAGATAGCGGTGGTTGCGACGAGCACAATGAGCTGCGAGGGTGGGAACAGGGCCTCGCAGGTGCGTGTACGCGAAAGTCGGGATCGCGCGGTCCGAACCCCAGGGAGGTACGCTGCGAGGAGCCGGAATGGGAAATGGAGGCAGGGCGCAGTGGGTGGGTGGGTGCGCTGAAACGGGCTCTGACGAGCACTTGCAAGGCGTGGTGGAAGCGGTGCCTTCTCGGTTGTGCCATTGCTTGTCCGAATGATGTGGCTTCAGTCCGACCCACAGCTGCATTACCGTATCATGCATCATGTTCGGAAGGCAATGATATTGCAGTTCTTGCTGTGGACCTCGTTCATTCTATCAGAAATGTGCACAGAAACCCTGCACACTGTGGGAAATAATGCAATGAACGGTCATTGCATTTTTGCGTGACATACATGTATGATCTCACTGGAAATACAATGAATATCATTGCCGCACGAAACCAATGATTTGCGCAATTTGCTAGATGAGTTTCATTGAGTTTTCTCAGTGATTTATGACCTTATTACCGGCTTGAAATTAACTGATGGCTCAGTGCTCGTTGTAACATATATTCAGTGACCGTTTAGCTGGTTTTAATTGTTCACAACCCG
>JBBPPA010001409.1:0-12194 GCA_038091735.1 Leccinum pellstonianum | reverse complement strand
AGACTGACCGACTGTTGCGGAGTCACTAGCTGAGTTCTACCCGCGTGTACGCACGAAATCGGAAAACCGTCGTGCGGATGGAGACAAAGCCACACATTCATGACATCAGATTTGAAACCGACTAAGACTTCATCCACCGGATAGTACTTGCGTCTGGGTTTGAGGCTGGGTTGAGACGCAAACATCATGGATGCTCGGACGAGTCACGACCGTTCACGAATCACGAGAGAAAACAAGCTGGTGCGGTGGGGTACCAGTGAGCATGAATTTCATACACGAAACTCACGAGGAATGGACTAAACTGACCCGTGGGCCGCAATGAAAACCACGGTTGAAAGCCTGGACACTTGAGGGTGGAAAAAATTCTTCATGCTAGCATTTATTCCACCTGAGGGCGCGGGCTCAGAAAGGTTCTCGGCCACATTCCCAAGACGCCCGTTTAGCTCAGTGGTAGAGCGCGCCACTCGTAATGGTGAGGTCGGTTGTTCAATCCAGCCAGTGGGCAGCTTTTTGTTCTATTTTCAAGAAATAATCTAGTATGACCGGGACTGTTTACGGGTCTCGGGAGGCTAGATGACCATTCTTCACCCAGCGGCGTGTCCTTGAGTATTGATCATGTGTTCGAAGTTTGATATGGACTTGCCAGCACCTTGGACACTCTAGCTTCAAGAAAAGGCGTCGCACCAGCAAGGATTATGTTCAAGGAGCCAGCCTGAGGGGGCCTCGTAACGACGTTACATTCGTCGGTTCAAACAGCACAACTTGACTAATTCCTCAATGATCGATGAGCGAGTATTTTGATTTCAAGTTGTTCGATGTCCTCTGCTCGCTGAGAGGAACTGTAAAATACCAGTGTTGCCAATGTTTACCCTTCGAGCAGCTATCACGTCCAGCAGGTATGTTACGATTTTTTGTTATACCTTAACATCATGTCTGCTATCGTACATCAACGTTGCGATGCATAGCTCTTCAGCAACCACTGCGGGTCTGAATACTTGCCCAGCACCCTTCCCACCGTCAACGGGACTCTGTAGTGGAGTGTCGCGCGCGCGCCAGCGTGGAAGACCCACAGGAGGTCGTCAACACCGGCTGATTCCCCCGCTCTCATGCTGTTCGAGTTGCCTTTCAGGGTTGCCTCCAAGGCAGCACCTACCGCGAGCAACTCGCCCGAGAACCCGAACACCGTGTCCCCGACTTTCTCTTTGATCACTGTCGCGCAGGCGCTCAATTACGCCGCGCCGGCGTACAGCATCAGCACATTGACTGCATCTATTATTCGATGGGGCGATATGTAGCAGAGAGGACCTTTTTTTCTTCTTGCTCGATGATATTTGTGACACCCATTACTTGTTCGGCGGAGTGGGCATGAATTGACTTCTGTCGTGCGAGAGGAAGTTTAAGGATACATGAACTTGATGGCGACCTGCACAAAGATAAACCAAGTCCTGTGCGAAACCAGGCTGTTTGTGCTCAATGTATTCAATGTCCACTGAGTCATTATGAACATTTGCTCTACTACTGATTCGCCGATGAAAGGGTAGATGAAAACAAATTCGACCGCATACATTTTTTTCTATCGCAACGAACCAAAGTCGTTGAAGCCTCTCTTACATCAACCGCCTCAGCTCTGCACGCGCAGCCTGGAGTCTCTCCAACTTTCCCTGAATCTCTTGACGGGCTGACACAACGCTGATGGGTTCATCCAACATGCTCTTGCACCGCTCGAATGCGTCCAGTCCGGTAATTTGGAGGCCCTCCCGGAGCGCCTTGTCGATCCCCTTCTGTATGCCCCGTACAAGTTCATGGTCGATGGCCATTGGAACCATATCTACGAAACGCTTGTATGCGACTGTGAATGCGCATGAGTCAGCTTATCAGAGAGTCATCCCACGGCGAAAAATCTGGTGGTAACTCTACCTTGAAAGTAAGCCCGCACGCTCGCCATAATGTTCAGAGCCGCCTCCCATGGATCGGGGGGAAGTAGCTTGGGGAGGTCGGTCACCTGAGCCGATATTCCTATCTTATTAAGGTCGCCAAGGATCCTGTTAATCTGATCATCGTAATCCTCCTCCTCCTCCTCCTCCTCGTCTTCGTCTTCATCTTCATCTTCGTCTTCGTCATCTTCGTCATCCCCGTAATCGACGGATTTTTGGTTCCGTCGTCCCAGCCGGAGTTTGGCCACCAAATCGCGCTCACCCCCGGACCGGGCAGCTTTGTAGTAGCTGAGGAATTTGCCTTTATAGTCGTCATAATAATGCGTATTGAGAGTGGCTGGTCTCTGCTCAAGGTCGAGCATCCACTGGATCTTCTCTTTGGTTCTTTCGGCAGCCTCGTCGATATGGTCATGAAGAATCATCCTATGTCATGGTGAACTTTGAGGATACGAACAAAGAACTTGTGACCTACAGGATTGCTTGCTTTGCGTTGCCATTGCCCATGTGCACAAAGTGTGCTTCCACAAGTTTTGCAAGATCAGCTCTCAAAATCTCGTAAACTTGGTCGAAGAGGACCATTGCGGGTGGGCTCCACTTTTTCGTAAATCCTTTGATGTAGTTGCTGTGAACCGCAAAAGGATAGATGTCTGGAAGCTCTCGCGTACGCGCACTGGTAAAGTTGCATCAAAATAAAAATAAAGCAAAATCAGAAGAGCCCTACGGGGCCAGTGACTACCTTTGCGCTTGCTTTAGAACTTGGTCGACATATACCTTGCTGCCCCCTCTGTGATATTCCCCCGCTGATGAATCTCCATCTCCATCTTCGTTGGCCAGAAATACTGCCTCTGGCAGTTTCTTGCCTTTTGTTGTCTTCGTCCATGGGACAAAGTACGGAGCAGTTGTCCGAATGGCAACCTTGAAGGCTTCCTGGAGTGGGTGGATACGTTGCAGCAATCCACCTTCTTCAGAGGTACCCTCCACATGACGTTCCAAATCTCGGGTGAAAATTCCAAGGAGATGGAGAACTTCACCAATAGGATCTGAAGACGGAGCCTCTGGGAGATCATGAAGCCTCTCATTTGTCTCTTGGATGGCGTTCATTAGCTCCTCCTGAATCTCAGGCAGCCTAGGCGAGTTTTCAAAGGTTCGCCCGCAATTTAAAATGATAGAACTGACTGACCTCTTCGCAACTAGCTCCGACAAAATATACCCCAGTTTCTCCATTAGGTAGCTTGTTCTCAGGTACGTTTGATGCTGGGGTGCGAGAGAACACCATGGTTGCACCGAGCTGAACCACTCATTCTCACGTTGACGTGCCTCTTTCCACGTGATTCCCTTGGAGACGTCCTGTGAAGAAGGTTGTTTGACGCAGTACCAATGATTAACCAATGGTTCTGTCTCGTTGCGAAGGATCCGGAGCCATCCATCCTCATCCCCGGGGGGTATACGATCAGGCTTAGTGAGGACCCCTGTCGAAAACATAGGATCAATACTTCAAATGGGAGAAAGGCTTGACCGTTGTGGACTCACCGACAGTTCTCTTCCCAAGCGGGTCGTATTTCTTTGCTATCTGGTGTGCCCCTTGGTTCTCAAAGTCGGCTTGGAAAATAACAATCTTAGACATCTGAAACACGAGAAAATGCTGAGATACCTACTCTCACAAGCCACGGTGAGTAATATGACGCAACTTGGCTTCTCTATGTATGAGGTAACCAATGACTTGACAAGCTCTATGTCTCGATCGTCACTTCCCCTTCCAACACTGGCAATGAGACCCGGAAGATCTACGAAGGAGAGATCCGTGAGTTCTGGACCACTGATCTCCAGTGAAACGTAGTTCTTGGAAAATGACACTTCGTTTTCGTTCGGGAACTCGTCATCATTTATGTAACTGTCAGGATCCTTGGACGGATTGAGGATGGCCTTCTGGGCACGCCGGATACGATCCTCGACCAGTGAATTGTCGGTGATAGGACTACCAAAGGAAACAACCTTCACAGGGATAGGTTTGCCACTGGCATCGGTACTGAAGTGAAGTTTAACCAAACATTTCCACATTGAATCTGAATGGGAGAGTTTGCACTCCGTTGGGCATCTACATGACAATGAGCAAATGTCCAGAAATGAAGAGAAATGCGTTGCCTTGTGCAGGTCCCCGATGACCGGGGCAGCGTGACACCAGATATGGATTCAATGAGAGACGACTTGCCCGCACTCTGGTTTCCGATGACGGCAATCATAGGGAGGTCAATGTAAGTTTGTACGCTGTCAAACACATGCCACTGGTGAGTACAGCAAGGTGGTTACGAAGATGGGGGAATCCGATACCCAGTATCGCGAAGATGATTGATTAGCTGTAACATCGCCCTTCTATTGCCATTAGTTGTAGGATCTAACAGCCCCACAGCTAGGTCATTGGCGATAGGCTCAGTCCCAATAGTCTTTGGAACGGGGTCAGAGGATGCTGATGTAAACATAGAAGACGTCGACTCCGGTGTTCTACCTCGGGGTCGAGTTTTGGAGGGGGTCACACCGGTAGGGGGCATGAGGACTGAGAAACGTAGGGATGTCAACGGCGGGAGCCGTTACGTCTGGCTTATATAGGTGGAGATGACTGGTCTACCTGCCATAAGTACAATGCTGTGACTCACTTGCTGTAGTTCGACGTTATTGGCGAGAGATGCAAGAAGCAAGTCCACGTTGGTTGATGGTGGCATGACCGTGACGTACACGGTACAGCCGTGAAACAATACAAATTTTCCAAGTTTGATCCATCGCTGCTGTATTCAAGTTTCCTTTCTGCGATAAAGTGGTCGTCCTTGAACGTACAACACGGAAAAAGTGGTTAATTCCTCCCTTTAGTAGCACCTTGTTGCCTCACCTATTACATGATCATGGCAAAGGATCCCAAGGCAACCAAAATTGTACCATCACGGACAAAGTCTACGCCCACAAAAGACACAGCCTGGGATGCCGTGTATCCGAAATTCTGAGATAGGCTCGTCCTGGAAGTTGCACTTAAGAAGTGGTACAAGTCAGCGTAATACTGTGACGGTCACAAACCTTGAGCTTCAAATTTCAAGCGTGCCACCACGACTTGCGTGAAGTAGTCTCTGACAGGCTCGCCGTGTCACGTTGAATCTGCTATGCCAATGGGCCAGTATATCGGATTATTTGTGAGTGCAACTAGCCTGAGGTTGGTGACAACTTAATATTCCCAGTCCCTGCAACCTATTCCTTTTCGACTCTTCCTGTGTGTAATTTCCAGGCTCGATGGCGGTACTTAAGTAATCATGATGGGTTGGGTTATGGCAATATTGTGACGGTGGCACGGTGGCAATTGTTTGTTGAGGCACTGGTTCAACTTGGTGAGCATTAGCAGCTGGCAGGGTCCAGGACCCCAGGTGACCGGTGACCCTTAGACTGGCAAGTGTTGAACTTGTGAATCAGATCCCCTACAGCTTTTGCCCAACCCCCGCTTTGACACCTTTATAGTAGCCCGGGATAAGTTTCAAGCATCGTTACCATCGTGTGGCAGTTGATTAAGTTTCTTGTACAATCCCATTGACTATCTAACAGCACAGAACGTTGAAAACTAGTAACACTCGCCGCTCGGAGAATATGTCGAAAGCTTAATTCCGATTCGCATCCCAATAGTGACTGTCTGGTGTACCATTGTCCACCACAATGTTCTCCGCAAACAAGCAACAAACCAATATTAATATTTGACTACCAGGCAGGATTCATCTCGCCCGGTCATGTAAGGAAGGCTGTGATGACGCTGACGCTATACGCAGGAGCAGTAAAGTTAAACGTTTGGCCGACCGACAAGGGGGTCGTAGTAGGAACGACAGCGCTAGGCGTGGAAGGGTTGTTGCTCGCGTCCGGAGGCCCGGTCAATACGACGGCCGATCCGTTGCTCGCGACGTTAAAGGGCATCACGAACATCACCAATGCAGGGACATCGTCGTAGTTGACGACCTAGAAGACAGAATAGATGAATGTGTCATTGACATTGAAGGCGTCTATATGCGCTATGGCTCAACGGGAATGGGGTACCTTGATATACGTGGCGTTCGCGTTGGTGTCGCGCGTGACACTCCAGTGGAGATTTCCGCCTTCGATGGGGAGTGTGCTGGGCAAGTATTGGGTGCCGCGATGAGCACTGAAGAGCTGTGTTCGACGTGTCAACCCGGGAAAAAAGACAACATTGACATTAGGTGTGGAGCAGAGAGATCATACCTGTTGGACATAGTAGCTGGTCGAAAGGTAGACTGTCGAAGCGCTGTTCGTCTTCATCAGCACCAATCAGGTTCTCAGCGCTGTCGCAATGCTCCCCCCTCAGACTTACTCGAAAGAGATCATGTTAGGTGTCTGGAGCCAGGGCATGTGAGTGACGACGAAGACAAACCGAGGGAGGGTAACTTGCCCACTTGGGTGGGGTGCCAATGTTCGACAAGAGCGGCGCGTAGGCAGCGGCGAACACGATGTCGGCATTCCTCTCAAAGCCAATCATGAACGCAGCTTCTGCCACAGAACCTGGACGGACCATCACATGAGACGGGGAAGATGTGCGACAGAGTGGCTTACCCTGAACGGTGGGATAGTCCATGATTGACCCGTCATTGTTGTTGGTAACGGCGTATTCGCCCTGGAAGGAGATGAGGGTCTCAACAGCGCGCTCATGCACGAGTTCTTACCTGCATGTAGTATGTACCATTGCGCTAAGTACATATGGAGTGAGTAATAGAGGCAGCAGTGCAATAAACCTTTTTGGTCACCTCGTAGGCATCATAAGTGAATGCGTTCTGAACGAAGTAGTCTGACCGCGAATTGAGGTCAGAAGATGAAATCGGGACACAAGTTAACTTGAACTTACCAGGGGTGTCATATTTATGATTATCGTATTCTGTTGGAACTGGACTCAAGATGGGATCGAACGGAGCGGTAGTGGCGATAAAATCTTGTTGTTGATAGCGTTTATCATCAGATATGTCAAGTTGAGGTGTACCAACAGGTACTTACGAAGCTGAGGAAACGTCATAGATAGTATCGTCACAAAATCGTTCCAGCGATAGACGTAGCTGGAATTTTCACGACCGAGTTAGCGCGGGTGGTCAGTTTGGAAAACAGACGAACGCACGATTCGCAAGATAGAAAGTCCTCATTACCGACCTCAACGTACTTGAGAGCGAATGGTTCGGGGCGACCAAGAGAAGCTCGCATGGCAGCTTCGGATGAGGATTAGACGTAGTTCTGGCTTACATGATTGTTGGTAACACTCACCATATGTGTTATTGCTTGCGTCTCCGATCACGAAATTTATCTCGTTGATCGCAGTTTCAATGTACGTATCCAAGTCCTCCACGAGCACAGCGTTGCCGTTCAAAGAGTAACCTGGAACTCCAAATTCAAACAGAAAAGTCGGGCCTCGTCAAGTTTGACTGACCTGCCCAGACAGCCAAGACAGGTTCTATCTCCAAGTCCTCGCACATGTACAGGTATTCGAGCAAGCCAAGACCGCTAACCAACGTTAAAGAGTCAGACTGCAACGAAAAATGTCTTGGCACGCGTCACTCACTCGGTATTGATGTATCCCCAATCTCCAATTCGGCCTATTTACGCACCGTCAGTCAGTGAAACGGAAAAAAAAGGCTAGACAGGAACCGGGTCTGTCTAAAACCGTGCCGATGGTGGCATCCCATATCCACCTCGTTGCTACGTCCGGCCCCTGAGTATCATTCATTCAGCATCCAAACCATTCAATATCATTTGATTACCTCCTGTGAAGTCCGTCAGCATTGTATAACAGGTGAATTATATGACACATACCAAGTTGTTCCCACCAGGCATGCGGATGAATGAAGGTTTCATCTCAGACAAGGCCTATACTTTGTCATCAGAAGAAGACAGGTTATACGAAGTTGACATGAAACGCAGACCGTTGCGAGGTCGATTCGTAAGCCATTTTCTCGGCCCTTGTATGTAGGGGGAAACAAGGAAAACATGGCAAAGTGAATAACCTGATTCGCTGCACTGGTTCCGTTGAATGTGACCGTGAAGCTGTTTTCCGTGGAAGTGGGAGACGAAATCGGTTTCAAAGATACGTTGATTTGTTTCCATGATGTCTGTGATCCATTAACGGCTACTGAAGCGGAAGCGTAGACGTCGCCACCATTGCTCTGCAATGCGACGGTGACTGATCCGTTGAATGACGAAGCCACGGGGAATTTGTAGTAAAAAGAGGCGTTGTAAGTCCACAAGGAGTTTACCTGAATTCCTAGTGATAAAGTGTAAACGACGCTCCAAACACACGGCGTGATCGCTGACCGTAGTATCCTTCGTTTCCAAAGCCAACCTGACCAGAGGCATAATCGGGCATCGTCACCTGGAGTGCATTTGGGAGCACGGACGAGATTGGTGATACATCGGCTACCACATTTATCTGCGCACCACCGATTGCACCCCATCCATACAATGCATCGGGCGTATCTGTGAACACCAAGTCAGGTGTGGTCAAAGAAGTGCTGTCAAATGCCCACTTGGCACGACTTGCTGAAAAGCTCTGTTCTGGAGCACTGGATAAGGGGTGGTTATTATCGTTCGATAACATGACTTGAAACCAACATTCTGCGTAGAGACCACCATCACCACTCTGGGCGGTGGTCAGCAAATACGTTGATCTCGTAGATGTTGTAAGTTCTTACATGCTGTTGAATCGCCACAATAATTATTATAACTCGTTCTCACTGACCAGGGAAGAGATACTCACGTTGATGTCCTGAGAGAAGAATCAAAGGCGTCAGACAAAAAGAGGTCGAGCAAGGGGGAGCCGCACTTCAAACATTATTCCATCTAGGCCATGTCAATATGATTGACAATATAGTCAACGGAAGTATGACAACTTACAAAGGAGTGGAGGTATAGAATGGCTCGAATTTCCACTTATTGTCACCAATGTCGCGGCGGCGACGACGCGACTCGCAAGAAGAGCAATAATTTGTGCAAAACAAGCAATAAATAGGAGACACATTGGTCAAGAATGTCTATAGTATGATCAACACACATATATCATGATGCATTCGAGCGACTTATATGTGCTGACGAAAAGAGACCACGCGAGATATCACAAAATATACCCGTACCCTGCTTATACCACCGATCAGCAGATTTTCAGCGACGGTTGATGCATGATGTCTCGTGAAGAATGGCAGAAACGAGTTCCGGGCCAGTTCCGCCAATCAGTGATGAGTTATACATAGGGCCTTGACAACGCGATCTGTGGCTCATCACCGCCGCCCAGAACGTGTCATGGAGGGCCTGATTCGGCTGACAGCTGGAACACGAAACGTCAGATTTCCGAGTGTGGGCCCGTAGCGCGCATACATACATACATACTAACTCAGTACATATAACTCTGCGTTGCTTTCCTGTTTTTGTGTTTGAATATATATTGAGTGATCTCGAAACCCAACCGCTTCCGTTTTGGTGATCGGAATATCCCGAGGACGGATGGTGACAAGACTGATAAATAATTAGGACAAATTTAGGGTGAAACCATCAGACTCACTGAGATCACACCCCCGGCGGGGCTCGTGCGTGGTCTCTAGGAGATGATGTCGCTCAAGACAGCACTGCCTGGTACAGGGGGCACGGCGGAAAGGGTTATCGCGAGGCCAGCTTGCAAGGCGACGGTGGTGAGCTACTTGGAATGCTGGACATGGGGGATCAAGACTAGGATCGGTGCCAGACCGATCCTGCAGCCTCAAAGCGTGGGCCGCGATAAGAGTGGTGGAAAGTGTCAGTTGGTGCAATGATTCAATAGCGAGTTGAGGAGTGATCGAATCAACGGAGCCCCACGACAGTGACTGTTTCTCAACATCTCATTATTGGTCGCATTGGACCATCGTGTCCGCTGTACGGTGTACGGTGTTGATGGCCGAGGTCGGAATTCCGTCCCGTTAGTAGTTACTCGGAAAGGTTTAAGTTGAAAGTTCGGTTGCGGCGTCGTGGCAGTGCGAAACTGGCAGGTCCGGAACTAGCTCGAGACTCTGCCTACGACGGTTGACGTATCAGTAGTCATAGTACTGGGATATTTTAGTGAACTGTACCTATCATGTAGTACTACTTGCTTCAAGGGCTTGTGGGATATTTCAAGCACAGGTCATTGCGTCACCATGAAGTCGGATTAGGGAGTAAGTACTGTACTGTACAACTTAGTTATACTGTACTTGCGGTACGCGCCGGGAGTAGATGCTTAGTCAGGTGTTGCTATCGAATATTCTTCTTCTACCTCAATGGAATCCATCTCGGATTCTGATGAGCAAACTGTACATCGTCTGAAACGATTCAAGGTTTGTCTTCGTGCTGCTCGATATCTTCACAAGCCTGACAGATCTTTTTCCAGTTCCAGTCTTATGCTGAATCATTGAAAGAGGTCCACCTACCATCCGCACTCGATCTCGCAAAATTTGACCATGACATAGCGGTATGTTCACTATCCTCCAACTTATTCTTGCACCGTGCACCATTTACGAATGCTCATGCATACTTCAGGACAACGAGTCGCATTTTCATGTGTCCCTTCAACAATGGAGACAGCTCAATCTCTCCCCGTCGTTCGTCCTGTTCGCCAACAAGGCCGATCCACTTTCCCTTTCCATGCCTCTTCTCTTGCACAATTGGAGAAGCATTGTCGAATTATGGATGGCTGCGGTAGACGGTGCTGATGACGAAGGACTACGTGCACTTCTCGAGTATGCCAGTCTTCATTCGTGCTTATTCTCCTCGCTCACCCCATGTCAGCCTTCTCCAGAAGCTCTCGCATGACCTTCGTACAACTCTATCGCCTATTTACGCCGACCTGTTATCCAAGCTCCTCGATTTTCTTTCCCGTCCCATTGCAGCTCCCGCGCTGACGGCACTACTAGCAACGCTGACGGCACTTTTCAAGTACCTTCTTGTACCGTCTATATACTTGGATCTTTTACAGCAAACGTGGTCTTCCTTCCATGCTGTACTACCGAGATGCAGCCCTGAAGTGCAACGTGCTGCTGCTGAGGTTTGGGCGTCTGTACTACGTCGTTTAAAGACTTCTGCACGCGAAAAGGCAGTTCTCCTCATGGCTAACAACCTTGACGGGGTAGAAGCTGCTGCTGCTTGGGCGTTTGTGTTTGCTTGCAAAGTTAGCATGTCTTTCATTTCGGGTTTCCAGCGTACTGATCGCCCTTCCCTGCTATCCAGTCCATCTCCTCGACCCTCCACACGACTTCACCTTCAATAGTGGGACCCGTGATCGACTGTTATTTGAACTGCGAAAACCCCGATTTACTGTACACGCTTCTACGGCGGACACTTACATCAATCATCCACCACTGCAAGGGTGCCGAACAATTTTCCGCCATTGCCGAGATTCTCTCAACCCGATTTTCGACTGCCGTTGACAGATGTCCGTCAAATAATGCAGAAAGAGAACGCCTCCATCGTGTACTGCAGTTGATGAGTGTCGTCTGCAGCGTACGCCAGGGATCTCGGTTATCTTGTGAGTTTCTTGCTACTTTCTGTTGCCTCCTCCCTTTACTACTAAGTCTGCTTCAAAGCTCCGCAACTATTGCAATTAGCTTCTGCGCTGCCGAATATCCAAGTTTGCCCACCAATCGAGACGGCTCTCCTCAAATTTTCCGTCGCCCTCCTTACAGCAGGAGACACATCCATCGCTACGAGCGCTGGCCGTGCGTTCATAACGGAAGCTCTCAAAGTGCCCAAGTTTGGCGTTTCACTCCTCGGGGCGCTCGCTGAGCTATCCTGGGGTGGATGGAGAATGGTTGCTCTGCCTGCCTTAATTAGATCCACTCGTGATCTCCTTGTAGCAGAGCCGAATCAGACGTTGCGCTTATTTGCAAGCCTCAAACACCACGATAAACTTGGGGAGGTGGACATCGTGTGGAGATGTACCATCGACAATTGGCTTTGCGAGCGGCTGTCTAGTTGGGAACTCAACCCGGACCGTGTAGATGAGTTGCATAGTCTTCTGTCGCTATCGGCATACGTCGAGAAGATGCCGGTTTTATTGGTAGGGATTGTCGAGCGCATGCTCGATGCACCCAACCCTGAGGGTTCATGGAACGCGTCCCCTGTCAACGCGGCCTGGGTTTTGTCGACGTGTATGCGTACTCTTGCAGGATCGAAGAACGTGTCATGGAAACACCAGGCCGATTTGGTGGGGTGGACTAGGACAGTGGTGGAACGTTGGTCCTGGTC
>JBBPPA010001408.1:0-12199 GCA_038091735.1 Leccinum pellstonianum | reverse complement strand
AGTAATTTTCTTGGCGGATGAGGAGGGTGTTGAGTTACCTTATTCGCTATCGATGTTGTAGGCTTTAGTGGGTTGTACGAGTACATATATCATACTATCTCCTTGTTCACCTCACACTGAGGGTTTTTGATGGATGCGTACTGTCAAGGCCGTCAGGTTAACTTTTCCGACCAGGCAGCTCCCGCCGCTGGCAAACATTCAAAGTTTATGTAAGTGAGATTATTCCGTACAATCAGCTTTATATACTTCATTTGACGTTAGACATTACAAATGCTGAAATGGCCACTCCCCCCAACCCGCCGAGTCACTGATTGACTATTTATTAAGGGGCAAGTGATTCAGACTGGACCCTTGAAACACTCCTGCTGCTCGTCATTCTGGTGCTTTTATGGTGGGCTGCATTTGATATATCGGAATCAATTGTTGTTGGTCCCTCGTCCGAGTCCGAACAGGCGACGGCAACCTGGTCGTAAAATCGTCGTCGCTTGTCGACTCGGAGGTATCTTCCGTGGTAGTGCTATCGCAGCGAGACAGGTAACGGCAAGTGTGAGTCACGACGACAAGCAAGTTACAGAGGATCAACGCCAAAGCGACCTTGGGATTGGGAACAACTCAAAATTCAACAGAGGCTGAAAGCGACTAGGAAAGACTCACTTCAACATTGGTTCCTGCAACCATCACAATATATACGTTGAGGATCTTGCCAATGGTGTGGAAAAGCGTCCCAAAGGCTAGGAAGACGCTGGATACGAAGATGGCGAGAATCATTCGCCTCTGACGTTTGGGCGGTCTAACCCCCCACAGCATCTGAAGAGGAAGGATGACGAGAATCAAGACTGCAATACAATTGGCTAAATGTTCCAATTCCAGAATGAGCGTCAAGAGATCGGCGAATGTGCGAGATGGGGGGCCTACTTGTGAGCTGAAATATCGTAGTTGACGCTTTCATCAAACAGAACGGCCTTTTGGCCCCGAATTCGAGTTTGTTATATCGCCAACTCGGAGCTGAACAATCAGTGATCTTCTGGATGATGATTATCATCCAGCACATTGCAAAGAATACTACGCAGGCGGAGGCAAATTGGAGGAGATGAAATCTTCCATGGATTATCCTGATGATTGAGAACAGCACACTCATGCGTGCTAACCTAAAGTTATTCTGTCAGGCCAAGTCGCAACTTATCGGAAGCACATCGAAACGAACGTCACAATACAGGTGTAGCCGATCGAGAAGATCCAAATATTTATAACGGACATCAAGCCATCTAGATGTTAAACATGAGTGACTCTGCAATGATCGTGACTCGACATCCGTGAATCCATACCGGTGAATAAAAAGACCCATTGCACTATCACCCACACCAGGCCTGTGAAGAACAACATGGCTACCCAGACGTCTTCCCACCAGAAGCGGCGGATTCTGAGACGAATGTAGATCCGCCATGCCGTCAATAGAAGCCCTAAAGTTTGAAAAGCGGTGCATGTGGCTGGAATGCTTCGTTGAGCCTCCCAGTTTGAAACACAGAGTTCAAGGATTACTAGTGCACGTACCCCGCACGATGTATAGTGCAGACAGCGTCATTGCAAAGCTTGCAAATCAAGACAGATTCTTTAGAAAGACTGTTCAAAGACAACGAACAATATAAGGCTTGACGCACGATTATATATCGTGATGAAGATAAACTTCAGCAAACGAGAAACCTATCGGCATGGTTGTGGCCTATGCCACTTTGAAAGACCAAACATTGTCTCACATCAATGAGGTTTATGTCACTTGAAGCCCGTGAAGTCTTGCGGTGTTGCCAGTATATCGTACACGCGGCAAACTGGCCCTTCAGATAACGAATGTGTCTCAAGGCACACACAGCGCATTGACCTGCATTCAAAAAAGGAGTAGCTCGATCGTAAGCCAGCATAAAAAAATTATTTGAAAGTTTCGCTCCCTGCGGCGCAGAAAGAAGGCACTTGTGGTGGGCCGCTATGTAGTGTGGGATTGAGTCATCCATGTCAATTGGTGAGATGACCGACGGTCTGTTCCTATCCCTGATCTCAATGAGGTGAGCTCTTTGATAATGCTCATTGACTCGTGGGTTATCCACCGGTGCGACTGAGCTGATCAACTATGACCTGGTCAGGTCATATCGTCTAACGCACGACACAAGAATATAAGAATTAAGATTCAGAGTTTGAACTTTCCCTTGCAATTTGTTTCAGTTTTACTTGTCTGCGAAACCTGATCGCACTACCGAGCACCAACTTGAAGGACCCTTGATTTCCTTTTTCCCCCTCGCGTTCAAAAGTTTTGATTGGGAGTGAGGCCTACGTGAGTGCGGAAGACGGTAGCGTGGGCATTGGGCTTTCTGAGTATCCGATAGTCTGAATCAGGCCAGCGGCTGGTGGCACCGAGTCGACAGTGTAAGTTAAAGTAGGTTAGACTCGAAGTTGGAGCTCGGAGTCCCAACGGAGCAGGGCAAAGAAATTCACACGTTATGTAATACTGGTTTGATGGCTCTGTGGCGCAGTAAGGCACGAGCAGAGCCACAGTGTGACAGTCTTTGGGCGACGTCCCTCTCGCCTCCTCCGTTCCGTTCGTCGTCGTCGTCGCACCCACCCATCACTCCCTATCCGCGAACTACCCATTCGCGGAGCCTCACAGTCAACCCACTTTCCCCGCCAGGGCCCCCGGCGCGACAAGCGGTTGCCTCACGTGCATCATCAGCCGTGCCTGCGACGCGGTTCCCACCCGCCCCGCAGCACACGCCTTGCCCAACAGGTTTCCGCTTCCGTCTGGGGGCGGTAAGCGCTGCGCGCTTTCGCCCGCCATCTCAAGCTGTCCGTTCCGTTCCGTGCCTCACCCTGCGCGTTGATTGTCTGTATGTAGTACATCCACGCAATACACTCGCTCCCTCCTTTCACAGCAGCGGTCCATCGCGACCCCCAAAGAAGGTATATTGTATGGATGTTTTGTGCAATTTTCCCATAGGCTTAGCTTCCCTAAGTCTACTTCCCTGACCATGTTCACAAGCCTGTCTAGATTGACAAAAACAGTTTTTGTGATTGGACTCGATAACCTGCAGATACAGCTCAAATAGAAGCACGTCTGATGGCGACGGCAAATCATTTTGGGTTGTCGAGACATTGAACCAAGTTGGTCACATCAATATTCTTTGAACAACTACTATTCGAGATGAGTCATATCTGATCATGTGTCTGGAGGGGCTTAAAATTTCTGTGGCTTGATGGTAGCGGGGTGCAGCGTGTTCGGTCTTTGTTACATCGCGCGGAGGTGAAACATTGTCAAAGAGAAGTTTACGCGCTCTGTCATACGATTGAACATCCCCATTGAATGATTGAATATTCATCAAGGAGTACGTCGCCGCCATGTGTTTCCGACAGTATCATAGTCAAGGCACTAATGGCGAGTGAATGCTATCATAGGTCCTGACTGCCAAGGTGACCGTAACCTTAGGCTATAGAACTCCGCTCAGTCAATACAACTGGATCGGGGCCGACTCGCAAGGGGCTGTGGTCGTTGGATATGGGTTCTTTGCAACATGCCGATAAGCTTCTCGCGTATCAAATTTTATCTTCATCATGTTATAATGTCTGTGAGTCGTAAGTAGAGCATTGCATTTTTCCCGTCTTTCTAGGCTTGCAATCATGCTATCTGCAGTTTATATTGTGCGGGGTACGTGTTGTAGCATTTCGTTCCAACTCTGAGTAGTATCTGGAGGCTTAACGAAGTATCCCAGTCACATGCAGTGTTTTTCAAGCTCTGGGACTTCTACTGACGGCATGGAGGCTCTACATTCGTCTCAAAATCCACCGCTTCTGGTGGGAAGATGCCTGGGCAGCCGTGTTGCTGCTCACGGGCCTGATGTGGTTGACCGTACAATGGGTCTTTTTGTGCACCAGTATGGATTCACAGATGGCACGATCGCAGAAACACTCACGGTCATCATCTAGATGGTTTGACGTCCATTATAAACAGTTGGATCTACTCGATCGGTTTCACCTCTATAGTAACGTCCGTATTAATATGCTCCCGTTGTTGTGACTCGATCTGACGGCATTGATTTAGGACAGTACGCATGAGTGTACTGTTCTCAATCATCAGAATCATTCATACAAGTCCTCGTCTACTGAGATTCACTTATGCGTGTGTGGGGTTCTTTGTGGCAGCCTGGATAATACTTGTCGTCCAGAAAGCTGTTCAATGTTCGGACTCAACCTGGCACCACCAAAAGATCATAAACACTAGCGGGAAGCCGTTCTGTCGAATAAACGCACATACCTCTATATTTCAGTTCACAAGTAAGCTTCCTTCTCTCACTTTGACATTTCTGATATTGACAATCGGACTGGATGTTCAGTTGATTGTATCGCAGTCTTGATCCTCGTCGTGCTTCCCTTTTGTATGCTCTGGAGGGTCAAGTTACCCCGTCGTAAGAGGAGGATGATACTCTCCATCTTTGCCTCCAGTGTCTTTCTAGCCTTCGGAGCGCTTTTCCATACGATCGGTCAGATCCTCAACATATACTTGTTAATGATCGCAGGAATAAACGTCGAAGTACGTCTTCCGTGTCGTTCCAACTCTGGTATTTTCGAACTCATTCCGACCCCGTCCCAAGATCGCTTTGGCATTCATCGTTTGTAACCTGCTTGTCGTGGTGACCCACATGTATCGTTTACTGTCTCCCACGAGCACCCAAGATACCTCCGAGTCGACAGGTAGTAACGACGACGATTTCACCAGGAGGTTCCCGACATCTATTCAGACGACGACTCAGAGTCTCACAAGTGTCGACCTTGATATATCTCTTCCAACCTCGGATTGTCAGAGTACCTTTGAAATGAAGGACAAGGCGGGTGTTTCAGCCCAGGACCCGTCACGTTCCCAGGCAAGGGTCTAAGTGGTGTTGCGTCCATCATCCATTCACTACTGGTTGGCGAGGGAATATCCATTCCATACATCTTTGTAACTGTATGCGGCCTAAGCAAGTGTGTACACGTGTAATGACCAATGACTGATTCACGAAAAGGCATTGCTTCGATATCATGGCTGTGCGTGAAAGTCAGTGGGGTTGCCATTTTGGGTATGTTGTGGCCCGTCAACTCAGCTGCTTCAAAAAGCTACCAGCCTGCGTAACATACTCTAACGGTCTTCAAGCTTCAAGTTGCTGCCTTGCCACAATCTCACAGTCGAGCAAGATTTTACTCCTTCGGCTGTCCCAACCCTTGCAGGTATCTGCACATTGCCTCAGGCTCAGAATGTCACGCCGCGACTCACGCGGTGGTCGGCGTCGCGAGGAACCTGGTACATCCCACTGGGAGCCACCGTATAGCCGTACTTATGGAGATGGATACGGTCGGGAACGTCATGCACCACCAACAGGATCGGTCTCTAGTAGAGGCTTCAACTACTGGCGGGACGAAGCTCTGGCGCCAAGTTCCCACTACCCTTACACCCAAGGTCCATATCGGCGGGAGGTTCGCGATGAGCGGTGGCGTGACGACGGTCGCTCGAGGCATCGCGAATCTTCGCATTCTAGACGAGAGCGCGACTTTGGACCCACCCGCTACGCGGAGTCGCGGCGGGACAGGCGTCTACCTCCTTTCGGAAACCCCCCACGTCAACGCCACTCAACGTCTACCCCAGCGTCCCGTGCTCACCGGCCCACCTTCCGTGCAAGAAGTCCTATAGAGTCTGCTTTGCCACCCATGAGACCCGTTCCACCGGAACAGCCACGGAAAGCGTCGCCCCCACCGAGCCAACCTTCTCGGCCTCCAAAACCGAGTCCGGAATACCTTTCTCTATCTGGGAAACCATCAGAGATCTTACACGACCCAACGTCGACTCGGAAGCTCCTCGTGCTGGATCTCAACGGCACTCTTCTCATTCGGTCACCCCGATCACGGGCTTCAATTTCGACGGGGCCGCACTTGCGTCCTGTACAACCACGTCCATATATGCAGTCGTTTAGACAATATCTCTTCTGCGCCGAGACCAAAGCATGGCTGGATACCATGGTATGGTCGTCTGCCCAGCCGCACAGCGTGGACGATATGGTGAACAAGGTGTTTGGGCCCGCCAAAGCTGAACTAAAGGCAGTGTGGAATCGAACGAGTCTCGGTTTGTCTGAAGCGGACTACAGTAAGTATCACTCTTTATGATACGAATTCTTTTCTGATTGAGCGTCATCCCTTTGTGATCGGCTGTCGCACGCACGACCTGACTGGCGTTTTATATTCTAGATCGGAAGGCAATCACCACGAAGGACCTTGCGAAGCCTTGGGATTTGTTTGCCACTGCGAAATCACAGATAGTTCATTCCGCACTCACGACGCTTTTGCTCGACGATTCGCCTCACAAGGCAGCAATTCAGCCCTTCAATCACGTGTGCATACCCGAATACGATAGCACGAGGAGACAACACGATCTACAAACCTTGCTAGCCACGAAGGAACCCAAGGATGGGAAGCGAAAGAAGAAAGCAAAGCAGAAGGACCAGATCGAGATGGCATCCGATCAAACAAATGCTGAGCTATCCCTTGGAGATGTTGTGTCCGGAACGGCCGAAAAAGAGCCATACGACGCAGTCTTGTTGGCAGTGGTCGGGATCCTGGAGGCAGTGAAGTTGCAGAGCAATGTCGCGGGGTGGGTCCGCAAGGGTGAGCTGTTGGCTACGCAGGAGAGGTTGAACGAAGTTGGTGCGTTGGCCGTCGATCACCAGAGTGTCTTGTCATAATTGAGGATAGCGATACACATTCTAGCCTCGGACACATTCGGGTCTGGCAACGACGCAAGCAGTTTGCCCGACCCCGCTGTGGCTCCGGAACAAGCTCCTGTACAAACAAAGATGTGGTTCGACGACGCGTCGGTAGTAGGTTATTGGGTCGCGCGGGGCCGAAGAGTGCTGATGCAGCTAAGCATTCCCGTCATACATGGAGTGACAGGGTAGCAAGTCGGTCCATTTTGAAGATGGTATGCTTTCAACGAGTTGTTCAGGGACAACATAATCAGCTCCAGTTTTTGTTCAGAAAGGGCGAGATTGGGTAGAAACCCAACATGCTAATTCTAGAAGGCCGAAGATTCTCTGCTTCTGGCACACCGTAGGAATTCTCCGTCTCCACAGTTGTGTTTGCGTAATCTCTTATCGCGAAGAATGGCTCCACATGGCTTTGCTGAATCGTGTGATATATGGTCGTCTCGAGACTTGGCGATGCGCAGTAGGTGCCATTTTGACCGTATCTGCACAGTTTAGTGCTGCATTGTTTTCATCATGGCTTGTGTTGACACTTCGAATGATTGCGTCGCCACATATAAGCGACGCATGAAACTGTCCTCGGACCACTAACCTTGTATAGCGATCAGTCGTTTCGTTCATCACCAGAGTTACAAGGTTTCACTATGGCAAGTTTGGTTGAAATCTTCAAATCCTGACCAGCAGACCCGTCATATTTTCAGACCCCGAAAATTGTGACATGACCTGCGCAGCATATAATTCCTTGTATTCAACCTCTGAGCGTTCGACGGATAACTCTCTTGCTTTCGATGCTAGCCCGAGCCGTTCGACCAAGATGTACTTGGATGATTTTTTGGATGACGTCATTCATACTTGTGCACGGACAGAATCTCAGTGAAGCACAAGTTTCCGTCGTCAGTCAGCGACTTGCGGAGGGGGCAACCCACAGGCGAGTTTTCTCTCTCCCCAGATCTAAAATGTATCCCTTGACCATGTCTCCCATCATCCCCCCTGATCCAAAAGCTGGGAGTACGGTACGCGCTCCGAGGTTATCCTGGAATACAATGCCTCGAGCTATTCCGTCCTCTCCACTTCCACGGTGCCTCCGCCTCAGCAGGTGCCTTTTGATCTAACCAGCGCGCTGAGCGACGTGTGGGCCATTACACACGCTGTCGTCGCCAACCGCTCATCCACCGGCGCCGGGTCCGGCCCCCAACCACTCATACAAGATGGGAGTGCGGCGGACCCCGCGAGCCTCGGCGTCGCCGTCCTCCTTGCGAACTGGACCGGACAGGGCTCTTTGGACGGACTGGACTACGCGGGAGCCGCACTTGACCAACTGGAGTTCTTGCTGCTGAAGGTGCCGCGGACGCACGACGGTGCCATCTCACATCGTGTGGATCAGGTACAGCTATGGTGAGCCGTTTGTAATGGAAAACGATCCCGTTTGTTTGCTTGTTAACATGTGTTTGTAGGAGCGACTTCGTATATATGGTGCCGCCATTTTTGGCTTACTATGGCGCGACGACCGGAAACATCTCGCTTTTGGAAGAGGCGTACTCACAGATCGGCTTGTATCGCAAATATTTACGGGATACGACCGCTCATAACCTGTGGAAACATATACAACTCGGTTCGTACGGGACGGACAACGGGCACTGGTCTACGGGTGAACCTCTTTAACAGTTGCATTCCTCGGTAACAGTCTGCTGATGCTACTTGCAGGGAATGCATGGGCTGCAGCGGGCATGATCCGCGTCCTCGGGACGATCCAGAGGTCAGCATACGCGAATTCGTTACGACGACAACAAAAGGATCTCGCGTCCTGGATTCAGGAGATCCACAACGGGATGTATCGCCACCAAGTGTGTCCTCTCTCCTTCTAGTCTTGTTCCGTTCAATGGGACTGTTGGCCGTCAATCATATAAGTACTGATTGATCCTCCCCTCAAACGATTTGTCCAGGATAGTACCTCTGGACTCTTTCACAACTACGCAGACAATACGTCGACGTTTTTGGATGCGTCGTCCACTGCCCTCCTTGCTAGCACCGTCTATCGCCTGTCGTCGTTATGGGGCGTGCACACACATCTTGGGCAGGCAGAACTCTCGAGGAAGAAACTGTCGATGCAGGCCGCCGACACCACCTCGTCATCAGGGGGATGGGCATACTTTACAGCAGACGGGTGGTTGACTCCCGTCGTGAACCCATATGCATACACTGATGAGGGTCAAAAGAGCCCTGAGGGGCAGGCGTTCGTGATCGCGATGCAAGCGGCGTGGCGGGATTCGATCCAGAGTCACTCAGCGGGTTCTAGCAGATCTCGGAGGTGCAAGAGGGTGTATGTTTATTGCATTTCTTATTTCTATTTCTATGTTCTTTATATTGTATTATGATGTCCTTAATGGTAGCACGGTATGGTGGAAAGCACATGTGGAGTCACGGTGACAGACAGGTATGTGTAAACTACAGTGGTAATATTTGCTCGGGTAAGTGTTTGAGTTTGCGGCAGGTGACATGGGGTGTTTCAGCATTAGAATAGCCTGGTACCACCAGTCCCTGACAGATTGATGCATCTTAAATGGCACTCCTCATAGGTATGGAATGTGGGACGTCCGTGCTTGAAAAAAGAAGTATCAACGGCTGCGCCATTACTACAAAAGGATATAGCATCCGGTGAACCCCCAGTACCCATTCTTGATGGGTGAAATGCCTATCATCAATGTCATATGCTCAATCATCAATGTAGATTCAGATTAGCTCTATACTACAATGTGACAAGTGTATGAGATTGCTTCCAAAAGCAAAACAAAAACAAAAAGCGGCGGTCCTGGTAGTGTTCCGGACATTCCACCGTTTACAAAGGTCAATTGAGAACAGTGCATGATACGTTCAAGCCATTTCATCGAAATCATCATCCACTTCTGACTCGTCATCTGAAAAACGATCTACCCAAAGTGAAGGTTCTGTTCTGAATGTATCATTGTCATTGTCATCATTGCTGAGCTGAGGTTCATTGTCTTGTTCAAATGCGTCCAAAGCATGTAAATGTCCTTTCTCTTTGGAATGGTGTTAGAATACCATATGCACAATGTTAATTCATTCACTCACGAAGGCCCTCTCCATTCCCAACCCCGCCCATGTAGTAGTCACTCTCTGGAAGTTCAGCAAGTCCACTCAAGAGAGGAAGGTCATCATCATTCTCGATGACATTCAAACTAGCATCTACGTTTGTTAAGATGGGGGCAAGCTCAGCATGCTGCTGCAAGTGCTTGAGGAGTTGTAGGTATATGGTCCAGATTGAACCCCAGTGTATTGCTGGCGAGCCGAGGGGTGCATAACACAGTAACACTTGTCAATGAGTGTGCTAAGAGGAGCCGGCAGGAGATTGAAAACAACATTGTCCGGTTCAACTTGAATGTACAGTTGACGAACATGTTTGATCGCTTCCTGTGTCACTGTAGCCTGTTGTTTACTTGGTGAGTAGCAAGTACAACGTGAAGGATGTCAATATGCCACCTTGAAATCCAGAGCACTGTAATCACCAGCAGATGTATGAATCAGCATGGGAGCTCTGTGAGGTAGAATCTGAAGGCAGTGACTTCAATGCACACATTTGGAATTATCTTTTTGCTTACCTTGTATTTGTCCTGACACTTTCGAGTGTTTTTAATGCAGTGCTTGTAGCAATCTAGTTCATTTTGGATCCAGGGAATAAAAAGCCATCGAAATAGGAGGCAGCGCTCTTGTTGACGTATACCAAGACAACAAACTCTGTACAGACTGTACCTGATCAACTCCAGTGCACACCCTCAAAATCTGTGCCTGGCTCAGTCATCAGCATGTATCTGGCAGAGGAGTTGATTAACTCTGGCAGCGGTGACTCAGACCAGCAACCAACATTCACAAAGTTCATCCACAACTTGGATCCTTCCCCATTCATAATTCCAGGCCAATATGGATATGAGACTGCTGAATTCCTTGCGTTCACACAACATGTCCAGTATGTCAATACTGGTGGTCTCGTTTACATATTGGGCCATCAAGGTGAGGTTTATTGCTTCTGTGTTATTTCATCATAATAACACTTTGATGCTCTACTAGGTAGTAGAAATCTGCTATCGGACCCTCAGATCATGACTCATCCATATGTCTTTTGCTTCAATTGCAGATACTTTTCAGCCTGATTTCTCATGCATATCTAGGGATGTTAATGATACAAAGGGGGTTGCTGATTCCGAAAAGAAGCATAAATGTAGTAACAAGTACTGCAAGTGGCCGGGTTTTCAGCTTGAAGTGCTGTGATAAATTGATAGCTTGGTTTTCTTGTACCCTCTCAGTATAGTCATTTTGATGATTCATGCATACTTTTCAAATTGTACTATAGATATAGAGCTAATCTACATTGCTGATTGAGCATATGACATTGATGATAGGCATTCCACCCATCAAGAATGGGTGACTGGGAGTTTGCCGGATGCTGTATCCTTTTGTAGTAATGGTGTGGCCATTGATACTTCTTTTTTTGAGCATGGATGTCCCACATTCCATACATAGCAGTGATGTGGCATTGCACACAAGTTCAATGACAGTGTAGAGTGCTGGACCACTTTAGAGTGGTATTGAGCCTTTTGAGCCCTATGAGCCTTTTCCCTCACTCCTGCTTGCATTCCTTTTGCATTTTGAGTTCATTTCCCATGCTTTGACACCTTTCTGTCTGCCATCTAGATTGTCTTTCTGTGTCACTGTAAGTCCATTTCAAGTACCTGTCCGCTTTTCCCACACTCCTGACACAGTCAGAACACTTTATTTTACCTTTCCATTAGTTCTCCTTTCACTTTTGAATTTGTTTCAAATAGTTTGTTTATGCTTCTTTTATATTTCTGTAGCAGTCTCGACTTTCAAGCATGCTTGATGACTATAAAATCCTGTACTTCAGTGCTAGAATCTATATTGTTTCCTCTCAATTTCATCATGCAGGAATGTCACAGGGCCCTTGTCATCTTAGGTGCCTGTTGCACTTTGTCTTGCCTTTCCTTGCACTCACAGTTCCTCCTATCTTGTTCAAATCAGATGTCTCTATGGCTTACCGTCGTCTTCCCATGCATCCTCTTTGGCAGCTCAAGCAGATTGTCACTGATGTTGATGGAAATTGTCATGTTGACCACTGTAATAACTTTGGAGGTCGCGGATCATGCAGAATCAGCCCACCCGCCATGAACCATGGCCCCTTTATTGTCTGCTTCACAAACGAGTGATTGCCATGGGCATGGCTCTTGAACAGTGAGTGTTAAAACAATTGGCACTTATGATAAGCACTTCAGACTTAGAAGTGTGAAGTGAAAGAAATAGTTAGGTGGAAAATGAAGATTGTAATATTATCCATGGGGTAATTGTCAGTTTTTGCTAGATGCTGAAAAATTCAACACCAAATATTTGTGCCACCATGACTA
>JBBPPA010001407.1:0-12207 GCA_038091735.1 Leccinum pellstonianum | reverse complement strand
CGATCTAACCTTGTTCGCGAGGGATACCGGCGTTGGAGGGCTTCACCCCAAGCCACATTGGAAGGTACGGAACTCGCTTGATGCTCCTTATCTCGAGATCCAACGACCCATCGGACGCAGATACTGCCACGTACCAGCGATCCGCTCCCAACGATCATACATCGCCTTTGCACTCCCCGCCAGCGCCTCCAATCCATCCTCTCCACGCACGCCCCGCTCACGTTGCTCGTCCCATCTCTCACGCATTCCCCAGAGCTCTCTGCGGCTCTTCGCATCGCACACGCCCTCCAACTCTTCCACGCGCTCGACTCACGGATCGTCAGCGTCCCCGAGATCAATCGTGATCGTGACGTGCCAGCCGATATCCACGAGGGAAACCTGGTGGTCATCGGCTGCGTCAATTCACAGCTCGTCCAAGGGTGGCTCGCACGTGCGGGCGGTATCTGGTCGTACGCCGACGGGGCCTGGCAACTTGGCGCGACTCGTTTCGATCGGCCGTCTTCGGGTGAGCGTGTTTCTCTTCTATTTCAGGGGCAGTAGCCGATCCGTCATTTCCCCCCTCACCCACACCGGTATCAGCAATTCTATTTTGTCAACCACATCCCTACGACGCTCGAGGTCTCGCGCTTTTCCTCCAGTCAACGGACACATCCGGCCTCGAACGCGCGGTCCGGTTGTTCCCCATTCGCACCGGCGTGCTCTCGCCCGACTGGCTCGTCGTCGATGGACGTGCAGACGTGATCGGCGCCGCGGGCGTGCAAGGTGCGGGGTACGTATTTTATTTTATTTCTCGTCTTGTCTTCTCAACGCGTGCTTTGGCATCTCAGGGTCTACGGCTGGATAGCCCCAGACTCGCTGGGCCAGCACAACACGACGACAAGGACGGGTAAATGGGTCTGGAACGAACGCATGTCATGGCTCGATTAGCAAATAATGAAGCCCCTACTTTAAGTACATGGATAGAAGTTTTCGCGTATACAACATGGTACGGTAAGGACTGTATGTATGCTGTCAGCGCAAATCGAGTGGAGTTTCATATAAGCATGGAAGAACATTGGGGGGAAGGAGTGATAATAGGTACGTCGAGGGGCATTGTTACGAGGCAACGATAGTTATAAAGCAACGCAGGGATAGCAATCGCCAAGGACCGTGCGCTAGGAGCGTGTGTGTGGAAAGAAACTACGCTCGAATAAATCAGGGTTCACATCTTACACCATCTTGGGTGGAAACTTGTTACAATACAGTGAGTTGCGGGTAGGAGGCAAGAAAAAGAAAGTTAAAAAAGAAGAAGAAAAAAACGTAGCCCGAGAATATTAGAGAACCCAAAGAGAAACAGATATGTGCGACAGATAGCAGCGACAAAAGGCAAAGCGAGTCTAGGGTTGATAGATGGACCTCGCGACCTAGCCAACACAGATCAGTGGTCCCGATTTGCAATCGGAGACCAGAGCACTCACACTCTCGAGAAGCATGGTGACCTCAGGAGCAACACGAATGAACTCCTTGCTCCAGAATTCGTATTTCGGGTTCCTTAGGAGCTCAATGAAGGTGACCAATGCTCCCCATGGATGAGGTCGGTGGACGATGAAACGCTCGAGGAGAACGCGAGTCATCACCTCACGGAATATATCGTCCTTGACCTCAACGAAGAGGTGCAGCAAGAGGGAGGAGAACCAGTGGGTATGAGCGTTGGGATATCGCAGGTGGAGCACCATGGAGCTCAGGAGGTGGTGTTGTCCTAAGGTTGCATGTAAGCAGCGATCAAGAAGCGAGCATACGAACACTCTCACCTTCAACATCTAAATTAGTAGCTAGGTACTGTAAAGTAACGACGCCTGGGTCACTCGAGACGAAGACGGACGACCCGCTGCGCGCCTTCGCCTGAGCAACCGACGACACACCGATATACATCACCAAGGAGTTGATAAGGGAAAGATTGTAACTTTCGGTAGTGCCTTCCGGGACCACAGATAACTTCAAGCGATCTTTGAGGGAAGCAAGGAAACTCGGGGAACCTCGGTTGAGGAGATATTGATCCAGACCGTTTCTGAGATCGGCACTTTTGACACCTGATGCGAAGTCGGACAAGATGGGTGGAATAGGGCCCATTTCGGGAAGCGTATCGAATTTGATGTTGCGCAGGTGAGGGTCAGGGAGGGCGATAGAGAGAGGGAAAGCGCTGATAATGATGTTGCGGAGTTGGATGCAGCGGGGAGGGATGACATCGCAAAGACTAAAGTAGTATTCGCTGAGGAATTCGGGGAAGTCATGAAGCAGGACAAGAAGCAGGCGAAGCGTGCCCCTGTAGAGGTCGCGAGCGGCAAGCTGAAGGTCCGCTTCCTTGAGGAATGGTGCCAAAAACTGGAAGAGAAACAAGAAAAGCTTGTGGAACGCGGACCAGCCCTCACGGTTCTCGGATAAGAGCAACTTGGGCATGAAATGCCTGTGAGAAATCAGACTCAGCCAGGAAAACGCGAAGCCAGGGAAGAAGGTGGGTTGCAATGAACTGAAGGTGTCGCTGGAAGGTCGTAGTGAGCAGTGATGACAATGTCGGCACTTGACAGGGAACATACCTGAGAGCAGTCAACAGATGGAAATATGCGGCACCGAGGTTGGCTTCCATTGCGTGCAGGTCATTGATAAGACTGGAGAAGAACCTGAAGAATGGCTTTTGCTGGAACATCACCCCCTGGTCCTCGTGCATATTGGCCAATACAAGGACGAAGATCGACAAGATTTTAGTGAAGTAATGTACTTTTGCCTGGTCGTTATTGACGCCAGAAGCATCTCCGTGGTACTTGATGATGTACACAAGCAAGCGCGACAGCGCATCCAGAGCTTGGAAAGCAAAATCAAACTCTCCAGCAGCGACGCATTTCAGGTAACTGTTGACACTGGAATCGGCGCAGACGCGGAAGAAAAACGAGGAGACGTCCTCGAGTTTCAGGATACCCTGCTTGGTCAATTGGGTGATGTAAGGGACAAATGCCTTCTCTGGGGAGTGCGACCGCTGGAAGATGGTGACCCATTGCTGAAACCAAGAGAAGAGTTTCTCCCGAAGCTGCTCAGTCTCCGGTTTCACTGAAGGCTGTCTGATGACAACTGCATCAGAAGCGACAGCGTTACTCGGCCGTCTTACGACGCCTCGCAGATCATCTATCAGGCGTTGAACACTGTTAAAATAACATGAGACCACGGTACTAGGAGGCAACGCGATACAACACGTACTCTTCGTTGGCTTTCCCAGCTTGGGCAAGTTGTCCCAAGACCTCAATCGTGTACGTCAGTTGGTTTTGGGTCGCAACCGGGGGGTCACTGGACAAACACTCTCGCACGAGACCAGCTGCAAAGGTCTGCAGCGATGGTCGAGGGTCCTGGAACAAGCTCTTCGCCAATTGCTGGTCCTGAAGAGAAATGTTCACAAGTCCGCTACGCAGAAGGGTGACGGTCACTGGAATGTTGAGCTTGCGCTGCATAGATGTCAGTACAGGTACCAGCAAGGTTTGATCGGATACACACCTCATCCTCGGCATACAAAAGCCAGGTAATGGCCTCCTTGGCAACATCCTCGAACGAGTGGCATAATTGTTCCAGCAGTGCCACGTAAATTTCCCTGCCCAACTGAGACGATGTCTTGTACAGTAATTGCACAATCTTCTGGGAGATCAACAATGGAGTGCGGTGGTGGTCTACTGACCCAGCAGCGATGAAGAGTACTTGACGGACCAAGTGTCGGATGTCGTGGTTTGAAGGGAGTGCCGAGAGGGAAGTAATGGGCAGCTGCACAACAAGGCTCTCCATGTCCCTGACAGCGATCTGAAATCTACAATTAATACGAAGCAAGCATCGGCAGTCACCAGACAAACCGTGAACCGTTCCATCGCTTCCGGATGGCTTAACGCAGCCACCTGCTCCGGTGCAGGAGAGCCAGGATAGACGACGGGAGGAATATGGTCGGCACGCGGATACGACACCACTGAGCTAGGGCGGGTCGGGGGTCGCCGCTTGGGATCGAGAGCTGTGGTTCCGCGTCAGTAGGTCGACAGTGCAGACTACGTGGTACTCACAAAAATCCTCATACACAGCGAACTGATGAGGCTGCAGACCTACGGCCTTGAGGCGCAGAGGGTCAGGGAGAGCCATCGAAAAGTTGCTAGGGGGAGCTTGAGGATCCCAAAATGGCTGACCGCTACGCAGCTCTCGGTGCCTTCGGCGAACTTCATAGGACGTCGCAAAGGATTCATCGACATCTGCCACTGCACGTTCCATCGCAGCTTTTTCGATGGCGGAACAAGCGACCTCAACATTGTCGGCGACAAGGATAGAAAGTACCTGCTCGGAAATCACTTGTTCGCTGAAGCCGTGGTCAACAAGAGCCGTGCGCAGGTGTCCACCGAGATTGCTCTTGAGAGGTTCCTTGCAGGTCACTAGCGCAAGGCTGCCAGCGAGCTTCTGGGCCATCAAATGACCAGCCTTGCGTAACTTGTCCTCGCTGGATTCCATAGCGAAATCCTTCGTGACCAGTTCTCGGGTAGAGATACCTGCAATCGTGACGGAGCGCTCAACAACAGGCACGATGATCTAGGAAAACCATGGTTAACACATCAGACTCCCACCTGGATAATAAATTGACCTTACCTCGCGAACTGAACGATCAACGGCTAACTGGACAGCCCTCTTGAACGAATGATTGGCATGCAATGGCGCAAGTTGGGGACTAATGATGACGCTCGACGACAATCCGGCCAAAATTGACTCGATGTGCACTCCAATTGCCCTCTGAGATTCCGTAGGAGCGGCAGAGCCAAGTGACATAACTTGTGCTTCGGTTTGGATCCTGCGGCCTTCGAACCCATTCATCGGCAGCGAGTCTATATCATTGACGTAGTCAGGGAGACCAGATGCAGCTGCCGAAGCGTCGACCGAAGACCGATTTCTCAGGATTGTGGTCGCCTCGACTGTATCAAGATCGATATCGAGCCCTTTGCACAACACCTCAACCTCAAATTTCAGGTACAGCTTGAGATCAGCAAAGTGATAGAGCTCGGCGAGAAGGGAGATAACTGCCATGAGCCATGGGTTCGGGGGTCTGAACACCTTGGATTTCGCGCAAGGTTCGAGAGTCTTGCACACAAACGGAATCGCGACAATCAACCGACCACTTGCATAACCCTCGACGAGAAGATCCTTCAAGGAAAGATTTTTGTGGCGTATTGGCTTGTCCTTCGCGAGCGTGATAGTCCCAAGCCAAGAACCGAGGTTTTTCAAAGTCGCCCGTTCGGTGGTGATCTGCATTGTTTTTTCGCTATTGAGCAGCACAGCAGACTTGATAAAAGTCTCTTGGAGGATGAGCTTGTCCAATTTCGGCTTGTCGAGGGCATCCAAGAAGCGAAGATAGAGTTGATGATTGTTGGGCTCCGCGCTGATTCGCTGATCAACCAGATAATTGGCAAACCACCTTGCATACGTATCATCGAATTGGTCCTTCATCTCCGCAAGCTTCGTATCAAAGTTGCTGGGTGCGAGGTTGTTCACGATGAACAGAACCTTGTCGGACAATTCTTCGGCAGGCTCGACAATCTCGCCTTCCATCTTGTCTGGTTGAATAGCGGTAAACACCGGAGTGGGATCAGGTGTCTGAGCCCTCATATCTCCGTTCGAACCATCTGCTCCAGTAGTGATTGCCCGGTGGATATCCGCTGCGAGATCTGGACGAGCTTCCATTAGATGCGGAATGCTCAACAATGCTTGACAGAGTGGCTGCCATTCCGGAAGACGAGTCTCAAAGCGGGCCAGAGCTTGCAACCCAAACTTGAATAGATTCGTTTCCGAGGGGCAGCTCAAAGCATCGACGACGTAACGAAGGGCTATCCCAAACGGAATGAGATCCACCAATTCGTGTTGGATGATGGAGCCGAAAAGGTAACCAGTCATGGCCAGCTCGCGGGCAGGGTAGTAGGATTGGAAGAACTTGTACTCGTCAAATAGGAAATGGAGCATGCAGGAGAAGATTTCATGATCCCGAGGGTCCGAAGAGACTTTGCTGCGTTGGAGAAGGGAAATGACTTCGTCGATAGTCGTTTGTTCGTCGTACATTTCCTTGTAGATAGCGTCGACTTCAGCCTCAATCTCGGCCGAGTAGTTGACAACAGTAAAGCCAGGTTCAACGTCGGTACCAGGGATGAGGTTCATGAGGCGTGGGTGAATTTGCAGGCAGGCATTGCGAACTTCAAGACAGTAATCTATGTCCTCGCGAGGCATTTTAGCGGAACTATGTGGCGAAATCGCGTTAGGAGAAATCCAAATACAGAAATGATGCACATACTTGTTTCGAAGGGTACGAAGGAAGATGGCGATAGTTTGAGGGTTGAGAGGCATAGTGCGACCGTCCACTGCAGGGTCCGCCATTCTGGAGACCTTTTCACTCTCCATCTTGATTTCCAAGAAATGGATCATGGAGCGAAGGAACTCGGCACCGTGAGCAGTGACATTGTCAGCAAGCCACTTGTCCAAGTTCAGGTACTCTCGTCGAGAAGCCAGGGCAGCAACGTCCAATGAAAAGGTAAAGGGTCGTGAGTCCAAGAGATTTTCAAGAATCTGCGACCAGTTAGAGACTTTGACGAAAGCGAATAGCAGTTTCTCTTACCTTGAGATCTTGCGCAACATCCAAAATCCGAGTAATGTTGAGAGGGCTTTCGTCATAAAAGTCACGGAAGGCGCTGAGAAGATACGTGGGATCAATTTGCCACAATCGCATGAAGACGAGTTGGTGGTTCGGGTGACCTGCTAAAAACATGGCCAAGAGCTTGCGAGAATATTCGAGGCGGATATCACCCCAACTCTGATCCTATCACAGGTGTCAAATGACGTCGAAGCAGATGCGAACAATGCCGATGACGTACCGGAACCTGAAGCAAACCCATATGGACCAACTCCGCACTAATCTTCAGAGCCTTGTCGAGCATGTCACGTACGCAATTCCGGATGTCAGCATTATCAGAGTCTGCCAGTCGTACGAGAACCTCGAATAGGTCGAGGGAATTCCAAGTATGGCCTTGAACATTGGCAGCCAATGACTTGATTGTCGGACTTGCGCTTGCCACATCCTCCACGGTGACGATCCTATGACCAGGCAGGGACACAAAATTGAAAGTATCTGCGGGTAAGGACAAGAGGGCATCGAGTAGCCTCAGCTGGTATAACGAATTTTTCCAAACTCCCCAGAACCCAGTCACGGCATGGGGATCGGCATCCCGTGGACAATTGAGGAGGATGGCGATCAACAATTTCAACGTGGCAGTATCGACGCCGAGACGATCAGCCCAGTCGAATGTCTTGATAACATTGGCCCAGTTAAAGTTGACATGCTACCAAATTGTCAACAACGCCAGAGTGCCATGCTCACAAGGTGACAACTCACGAAGCTGCTCAATGCCCTTATCACCGCTCCCACGTCACACATAGTCGTACCCTCCGCAGCTAGTCTGGCCAAGCTTGATATAATTTCGACCACTTGAGCATCCCGTGGCGGATTTGCGTCAGAGATGCCGAATCGAAGCAGAAGCGCGCGAACTGTATCTGCATCGCTAGTGATCTCCGAGCCAAGTTGAATGAGGGTCTGGACAAGGGATGCACCAGGGGGAAGGCTGTGCGATAGAAAGCATGAGAGATATGAAAAGCACGCGTTCTGTGGCATACCTTAATGTGGGGAAGATGCGCTGCAAGATAGGAGCGACTATTTCTGGACCATACTTTGCTTGTGCAGCGGCGATGAGGGCCTGGCGCTGGGTTGCGTCCAATACGGGGGTTTCCGAGTTGGAGTCAGACAACAAGTTTGACATGAGTTTTGCAATCTGCTGAGGGGAGAGATCTGCGTGGTCGAAGGAAGGGTGTTGGCAGAGAGCGAGGACGGCGTTTTCAAAGTCGACGCGGATAAGGGCCGCGGCTTGGTTGGCTAGCTCCTTGCGAGTAGAACCAGCGACGACGGAAGAAGCCAAGACCAGTCTCTCGAGAGGCCTGAGGGAAATACGATCTACAAATCGGAGGAGATCAAAATGCCTGAAAGCGTCCCCTTCGCCCTTGTCTATGCCGTCGCGGAATCGGTCTGCGAGAAAAGGGTCACGAGCGAGACGCTGAGTCTCCTGGACCAGCAGACGAAAGGTCAAGGCGGTAGAGGTATCAAATGCGGAGGGAGGGGCTGCGAGGGCTAGACGACCCTGGGAATGGACGATGAGACGACGGATGAAATGGAGGTAAGTGTCAAGACCGTGTTGCTCGGAGAGCTGTCGTGGATGAGAAAGGGCACAAAAAATTAAATAAAAAAGACACACTGAACGTATTTCGAGCTGGTTCCTCTCAAAGTTGTCTTCTGTGAGAGTCGAGAGGAGAAAGACGATTTGAGCCTTGACTATGGTGTGTATGTTGGCGTTTGGAGGGTTATCCATCGCCGACGACCTGGCTGAAGACTCCGGGCGTCGATTGACGCTTCCACCAGTCGACGCCGTTTTGAATGAAGAGCGCGGTGTCGAAGGGGGGGGAAAGAAAAAAAAAAAGGAAGAGAAAGGCCGGAGCGAAACACACACCAGCCTGGAACGGGGTCAATCAATGTCCTCGACAAACTCGCAGGGGGTCCAATCACTTGAAACTCCGATTGTCGGAGAATAAATTCGTGGTCAACTACTAGGCTAAACAATAGATAGGAAAAGACTACAGTCTTCGAAAGGGTTGTCTCCTCAACGGGGACATAAAGAGGCCGTGGCGCTTACTACGCGATACCGCCGCTGGATTACCACCAGTCAGTGCGTGGATCACGAGCAGACAACAAAGGATGACAGACGTTGGAGAACGGGCGGTGTGATGTCCACGGTGCGATACTCGGGCCCCGGAGACAGAGTCAGAATGTGGCTGTCTCCTTGCCGCGCGTATAGCGCGGCGTCAATAGCCGCCAACGATGACGATGCGGCCGAGTTGACCTCGTTCTCGGTCACTTTGCCGCCTAGAACTTGTCAGCGGGTGTAGGGAAACACACAGAGTCACTCACGTCCGTACTTCAGGCGGCTTTTTGATGATTTAAACTTAGGAGCATCATCATCGCTGCCATGCTTGTCCTTCGATTTCACAACTGACCTCATCGTCAGTACGCAAGATATCAGAAGAGGAAGAGTCAGCGCACTCTCTTGCACGGGTGGTGTCGCTGAGAAACTCGGGTCATAATTCAGATGCGAAGGGTACGTCAATTGGCCGTTCTCGTCCAGCGTCACATCCAACACGGCCTCCAGATCCAGGGAAGGCGATGCACCCAACACATTTTCAACTGTATCGATCAGACAAGCGCCAACGAACATACACTGGATTACCCACCTGAAGATCCCAAGGAAGTTTGCAATTTGGAGATGGGAGCCATCTCGACAGTCGAGTGACGCACCGTCCGGGTCTCAGACCCCCCGGTTGAACAGCCAGCTGTCTCGACTTCTGTGGATCAACGCGAGGTCGGTAAGCGATCGGCCGGCCCTCACAACACGATCACAAGCCTACCGTTAGATGGACTCCCATCCATACCACCGACATGCTTGGCAGCATTACTAGTAGGGAGAAGCAATTTCCGCGGTGCCTGCAACATCGACTTGCGTGGCTTCGGCAGCGCGGAATCATTTGAAGGTAATCCAGCACCGGGCTGGACCCTCTTCGGACTAGCCGTATTGAGCTTTCTCCTGACGTCCTGAATCCGTCCGACACTAGGCCTGGACAGTTTGGTCGTCTTAGTTGCACTATCGCATGGCTTGTTCTCTTTTCCACTACCCCTCGTTGCCCGTTTCATGGGTGTCGGAGGAAGGGGTATGGTGGGTTTCGGGGGTACCTTGTTGGCCCCAGGCCGAACAATGTTTAGGGGGGGAGTGGAAAGCGCTTCCTTGGTAATCTCTGGCTTCTTTACCGTCGTTTCTCCTGTAAGATGTAGCATCAAATCGTTTGAGGTGGTGGCCGAGACGGAATGAGGCACATACTATTCCCCGGGCCACCCGACGAAGCAGATGTTCCGCGTGCTGAGCTCCGTTCAACGTCAGCAGGAATAGGGCACAGTGTCTCGATTTCTGAGCGTAGACATCGAATCGGCCACGTTGTAAATGCACGATGGGAAGGAGACACGTACCTTTCGCCATCTCTGATTCTTCCATCCGTTGCGCAACACCTGCAAGGATCCTAGCCTTTCGAGCCTCCTTCGCGGCTTGGGCGGCAGCACTGACGTCCGCCGGAAGAGCCACCATCTTGACCGCTGCGAGCTCTCCCTGGAAGGTTGCCACGTCCGATTGCAAGAGTGCGATCTTGCGGGCAGTGTCAGCCTTGACTCCAGTAACCCTCGCTGATTGACACTCCATCGAACACTGTAACAGTTGAACGGATCCCCGCAGACTCCCCAATTCACCGTCCACTTTCTTCTTCTCCTCGTCGATCCTTACGTTATCAAGTTTGAGCTCCAGGATCGTCTTCCTGTAAGACTCGGCCTCCGCCTCATGAGAGCGCTCCATATCTGTGATGCGACCTTCCTGTTCTGCTAATCTCCCGCTCAACGCCTCGAGTCGTCGAGTGAGTGCTTCTGTGTGTTGGTCATGGACCGACGCGGGTGTTCGAATCCCCTCTACTGCCGTGATGCGATTCTTGAGCGCAACGATGTCCGAAGCGATGATGGCGACTTGAGCGATAAGGGCAATGACCAACTGGTAAAGCCAAACGAATCCGGTTCTCAGTTGCGTCATGCCGGACTTTGGAGGATTATTGTCGCCGGTCATGTCGTTCGAATCACCGTCGGAGCCGGATGGAGAGGAACCAACAACGGAAGATGGGTTCCACATGTCGACGAAGTTTGGTGACTCGGTGCCTAGGGTGAAGGAAGAAGCCACCGCCTGGTCATCATTGCAAGAGGATCGCGTCTGCAGGAGGCCGACGCAGTACAGGGCACATGCGAACGCAGCAGCGCCCGACGACATAACGTTCTGCGGAGAGGAAGCCATGAATAGAACAAGCGAATAGCAGTAGGAAAACTGAGCGTAGAGCAGAGAGTAGACTCAGGAGGATTCAAGAGGAGCTAAAAGACGCAGCAGAACGGACGGCCTTATACATGTCAAAGATTGAGGCTCGGACTAGTGTCAGCCTGCGAGAAAGGGGGGTCGTCCTTGTCAGGAACGTAGTCCGGACCTCAATCTCAAAAGAGTCCACAGGCTAAAACCCGGAGCAGTCCCTATTAGAATCAAATGATCAACTTGAAACTCTTCTCATTACCTGCGCGCAAGACGGAAAGCTTATCGCTTTGGAGGTGAAGGGAGCATAGTATAGAGCCACTGACCGTATATGACTTTCGACTATCGAGTCCACTCGACGGTTGGCGATAACTTGGGCGGCGGACTCGGAGCAAAATATATGATGGTGACTTATATCAGCATGAACATCATGCGAGTACGATCATCGTATGGCTAGCTCCGTGAACAGATCGAAGTACGTTCACTGAGATATAGTACTCCGTATACTGAGGCCTGAGGCCTGCAAGGGGGGTGGAGTGGAGGTGCTAACTTCAACCTAGTAGCCTATATCAAAGTTCAACGCAAGATACCTAAAATGGAAACAGTGAACGGAAATGAGCGTTAACTTACGTACGCAGTAAGGCTTGTTGAAGAACGTTCAAACTAGTACTGATCATCCAGGATCAGCAAAGGATGACTATTCCCAATGGCCGTGAATGTCGGTGACTAGATAATCGAGTGGAAACATGACCGGCACGGATCCAGGCCTGCAGTACACTAATCTGTCGCTTTCCGCAACAAGCCCAATTAATTCAACCACTCAACCTTCTTGAGCCCAGCAGTGTGCTTGTGCGTGTGCGTCTCCTACAGGCCTCGAATGAATTTACGGAGTCAAAAATTGCAAAGCTGGCTCTCACACATGCACATCTTGCAGGGCGTACCCTCTGGCGGGTCTGCTCGTTGCCATTTAAGTAGGTGAGCAAATAGAAATCATGATCTTGTATCAGCTAACCGTACGTCCATATAGAATACGAGATCATGCCATCATGACCAATAGAAGCATGCGCCCGAAGCCGTTTGCTCGCATAAGCTTCACATGCGCTATGGCTCAGCCATATTATGATGACACTAGGAGTCTGGGTCCTCGGTGCCGTTTTCACATCTACACGGTATTCGATTTTGGCAGTCAACAGGT
>JBBPPA010001406.1:0-12209 GCA_038091735.1 Leccinum pellstonianum | reverse complement strand
ATAGTCGCGTCATAGTCGCACGTTGTGGCGTGCTACTTACGCATATTAGAGTCGCAATCGTACCAAAGCTAACACAATCGCCGTTTATTCGCTTGAGTTACAGTCGCACTGGTACGGTGAATGCTCACCATGTAGCTGAACCATTTTCAACCGTCCACATTGTCAGGGTATCAATGACACGATTCGTGCTTGAGACAAACGTAAAACACTCCCTTGCTGGTAGTGTACTAGAAATAACACACCTTTCCATCATGGAACGTTTCGATTGCAACAAATAGCAAAGGGATGTGGTGATTACAATGTCGGCAAGGGTGGAGAGGCACATTCCCAGCGTGATCACCGACTATAGGTTTGATTGAAAATCAATATCGTTGGTATGAAATGAAAAGAGCAAACCTTTAGGAAAGGGTCTTCGAGGGAGCTGTACTTTTTCAATATAATCCTGATAAAGGGTGAGGTCCACTTGGAGTCTGGCTCATATCATTCAGTCATTAGGCTTACATTTCTACCATGGTCACTACAAGAAACAAGTCAATAATTGCATGAGAAACAACGTGGAAGATCTCACCGCTTGCGGCGACTACAGATAACAGGGTATTAGTGGCATGCAATGATGATTAGAGTAGTGGGTACCAAGCCGTAAAAATGAGATGATAAACTGTATTATGGCTTGGTCAGATAAGTAAACAATAACTTTCCGCTTGTGATACCCACCACCGGACCGGCGACCTTTAATCTGTTCTTTTGCACTGTGTGGAATATACACGTTGTCAGTAATTGAGTTGTACGGAATTTGGAATACATTATGCCAACATCTATAGATGCGATACGCTAAAAAGCTAGCAGACATAGTCATCAACACAAAGATGCTTGATAGATAAGGGGATGGGGACTCACTTTTGGACCAGAAATGTAATCATTGCCTGGTATCACGTATCAGAATAGCTATCTTGAAAGCTCGAGGAATCTCGGCGTACCGTCAACTCGATTGCCGCCTAGAATCACTTCATCAATTATAGACACATCATGTTCCGGGTACAAAGACGTACCCCGATGCTCCTATGCAATCACACCCTCATCAGCCATGAGCTACTTTCAATATAGTTTTCATTACCACTCACCAAGGGATGTCATCAACTGCACTCAAATCGCCGTAATGGGCGATCACGGAATCCCAGACGGCAATAGCGACGAATGCAGAATGACACGAGTCAAGGAGCCTGACAATCCATCAGTCTACTATTATTGCAGAGTTGAAACGGATTCAAAACACACCATACCGCTATCACCTAGTAGACAACCAGAACGCTCAAGTGTTAAGCGTAGTGAATTTGCGACACTCACAAGGGCATTTGTCGTCCATCGTTCAAGTTCTGGGTAAACTTGCCAGTACGTTATAAACTGCATGTTGACACATCCAGAAAGACTGTTGAAATTTGCAGGTGGTAAATTCTTCATCACATACGTTGACATAGGAGATCAGTGTCCTCACCCGAAAGCAAACATTCCTCCCAAAACGAGTGGTCCGTAATCTGCACCAATATTCACCGTAACATTATCGGACATGGTAAAATGACAGAGGAGCGTAGATGAAAGAATGAGAGGTGGGAGGAAGTTTCGTGATATCGAGATGCCTATGCCCTTATCCCATTGAGTGGAGGTGACAGCGAGAAGCGTTGCTCAAGATAAGATATATTCGGTCGCTTTTCTTGCCGATGGGGAACATATCGTGAGCGGGGGAAGGGAAAGTAAGATTCCACAGTGGCGAGTGAAGGATGGCAAGCAGGTGAGGAAGCTAATGGACGCTGGGAGTGCTATTTGGGGCCTGGCAGTCACACACGATGGAAAGTGGATCGTGGGTGGGACGGAGAGTGGTCAAGTGATCGTTTGGGATGCGAAGAACCACGAAAAGGTGGTTCAGTTCACAGCAAACGATGGTTGGGTCGGTGCGGTGGACGTCTCGGTGGATGGGACGAAAATCGCAACAGCAGGGGGTGACAAGACGCTCAGTGTCTGGTCGTTTCCCGATGGCAAGCGACTCTTCAGTCCATTCAAACATGACTATTATGTGGTCGCGGTCAAGTTCTCTTTCGACGGACGACTCATCGCTGCTGCCACGTGGGATCGCGATTCTGTTCGCATCTACGATGGCAGCAACGTCCTCGTAGACTTTTCAATCTCCGCCGCTTACTGCGAATCCATCGCCTGGGCCAGCGACTCCAACCGCCTCTTTATCTTGTCGAAAGACGGCCACATTCACTGCGTGTCCACCAAAGAGACGCTCGCAAAATGGTGCATTCACAGCGACGACGATCCAGGCTGCATCGCACTGGCATGCAACGACACAATCATTGCAGCCTGTGCTAATTCGTCGGTCTCACTCTGGGACACTACGACATATCAACAAATTGGGAACGTCATCCACCACTCTCATGTCATTCACTCCATGGCCATCTCACCGAGCTATGACATTGCGACCGCTGGAGACAAGGCAATCACGCTGCGGAATCTTTACGACATCCTTCCCTCAACCTACCGCGATAATGTGAGTAACGCTGCTCGTGTAAGATCACGTCCTTATCAAGTTGTCCTTGGACGCTCCAGATGCGCTTGGAGCAAGAAATACATCGCTTGAAGATTGAAAAACCGGACATTTACGACGTGGTTATGGCCCTCCGTGCTAGGGACGCGCGTCAAAGTATGTTTATTATATCTGAATCACTCCGCTGTGCTGATATTCATTTTCACCAGAGGATGATATAACGAATCTCGAGAAAACTGTTCAAGAACTGCGTACCCAGCTTGCTACATCCAATGAGGAGAAAGAGTTCCTCAATGAAAGCTCAAGTGTGTTGTCTGCGCTTTCCACCCAACTTCGATGACAATCCCGTTTCTCAGATCGCAAAATCACTCATCTCGATGAATCGGGAAAGGAACTCCACAGCGTGCTTGTAGCATCCCAGGATGCACTGGATCGATTAACCCAGACTATCAGGGCACTACGCGCTGACGTTGAGATACCCGAACAGAGTTCGGGTGCGTTTTGAACCATCTCGACTGACGGTTCTCTGACTCGTTTTCAGTTTTCATTGCGCAAAAAATAAATCAGCTCGAGCTATCTGTCCAGCAAGTCGGTAACCGATTCGCTACATGCAAATGTGTCCTGCGTGGATATGACGAGAAGTATGAATGCGAAATATTGTACGCCGACGGTCGCATATATGATGCTGCACAGCGCATTGCGATCGGGATGACCGAGGATCTGTGGCATAACCAACTAGTCGTCCATTGGCTGAAAGGTGAGTTTGTGCATCTCGTCCTATAATAGTACATTCAATCCCTATTACCAGAATTCACGCACCGATGCGTATCAAGGCTTCAGGAGATCGGAGATGACGCATCAAGTCTTAAGAAACATGACGAAGCTCTTTCAGCTTATTCCACTGTCTTGTCGCTCACTCCCTCGCCTCCCGAAGGTGTGCTGATGGGATGGGCGAGATTGGTGCTCGTTCGTCGCTCAGCGAGTAAGGCATTGGGTACCGTGAAAAAGGTATGGTTGATTTGGTCTTTGAGAACTGCATGATAATTCTCATTTCATTCAGTTCAAGCTTCCCTTGTTTCGTGTTCATCTGGCGGTCTGTAATGTTCTCGAAGGTGACGATTGTCTTATAGAGGCGGTCAAATGTTTCCGAACGATGAAAAATGAGGTATCAGAGGAGACAAGCAGCCTCGAGGAGCGACGACAGTGGGAACTCGGCGAGTAATTCCATTTGCCACTTGGAGACTGATCTGACAATCTCTCCAGATTTTCGACGACGTTGTAGCAAAAAACTGGAAAAGAGCGGTGATGCAGCAATGGATGCAAAGAACCATGATGCGGCCATCGGATCCTACTCAAATGCACTCTCACTTCACCCAACGAATATCAGTGAAATCATACTGAAATGCTGCAAGGTGCGAGGAGGCTTCTTGGAGGATGAACTGATGGACGCCACCCAGGTAGATTGATTTGCACTGTATACCGAGTTGACGGTCTGATTGTACAATCAGATCACTGAACGCGACCCATCAAACTACGAGGGGTATAAAAGGAAACATGCGGCATTACATAGCCTAGGGCGTTACACAGAGGCATTCGACGCATTCGAGACGATGTTTTCCATAATGGAGAATTCGCCTGACCCACAAGTTCAGGGTAAATTTTTCTCATTCATGTTGCACAGACAACGTGGGCTAATTTTGTGTCGACAGACATGCGGAGCTGCTATCTCGACACCACACCACTCATTCGCCAGGTCGTCGAACAGACCATCCAAGACATACCCCGAGCACTGGTTAACACCACCACCGGTCGTCTCCACGATAAGGAAATGCAGGGGCAGCTTTCGAACAAGCTCCCATATTCAATGAGTTACGTTCTTCCATGGTTATCCGTGATCAGCTCGACTGTGCACGCATCCAGAGGGAGGTTGAGAAGTTTTATGAATATGTCATGTTCTCGCACAGGTGGCAGCCTCCCGAACCATCGTTCCAAATGGTCGAGAATGCCGTTATCTATGGACTAGCCACAACCCCCACGATCGACAAACTCATCAACTTCTGCAAGCTCGTGCAGTCTCGCAGGTTCCGGTGGGCATGGAGCGACACGTGCTGTGTTAACCAGAGCGACAAGGGAGTTCAGCAGGAATCGGTCGTTGCCATGTTCCAGTGGTATCGTCGTGCGGCACTGACAATCGTCCATCTTCTCGGGGTTCTCTCAAAATCCCAGAAGCCTGGGTCTCTGTGGAAGAGCATCTGGAACACGCGCGGGTGGACATATCAGGAGTATGTCTCTTCGAGGGTTGTCCAATTTTGATTGGAAGCCATACCTTGGTCTTGAGATGTTCAATCACAAGGAATCGCCTATCATCATCGCAGAGATGGAACAGGTAACCAAGTTTGCTACTCGGGCCCTTGCCACGCTTCAGCCGGGGCTGACGAGGGTGCGCGAGAAGCTGTACCTCGCTTCGAAGCGCCAAACGACACGGAAGGAAGATGTCGCGTACTCATTGTTCGGTATCTTCAACGTCACCCTCCCAGTGATATACGGCGAGGGTAACCAAGCAGTCGGCCGTCTTTCGGAACACATTCTCACACGGTCAGATAATGTGACGATTCTCGCTTGGACTGGGATCTCGGGCAGTAACCACATCTACCTCCCTTTTGATTTCACTGTTTATGATGAACTCGTCCCCCTCACGTCCCGCAACCGATCGAAGCCACTGAGATGGAGAGGATAACCATGGATTTGCAGTCATCCTTGCCCGACCCACTGCTCGCCGTTCAATTATACGAGCGGCTGCACGACCTTCCCCCTCTTTCGATCATCACTGGTCGACTCCGCCTTCCTGGATTTGTTTTCTCCCTGACATCCCTCACTGCCATCACAGCAAACCCTGGATCAAACTCGATCGTTCATGTTTTTCGTGCCACTACGCCCATCCTCGGTGACGTCTGCATTGAGACCAACGACGACTTGGTCGGAATGCACGGCTTGGTCCTGATCCACCCCTAGATCAGTCCCCTCCTGGACAATGATTTCTCCGGCGGGGCTGCTCAGTTTGATCTAGCGGTGCGTGCCTTACGGCTGGTCGTTCGACTGAAGCAGCCGTTCGGTGCGCTATTACTTGCTTCGGAGGGGCGCGTGCTGTACAAACGTGTCGCGACGGACAGTTTTATCAAGGTTCAAATCCGAGCAGAGACGGCGTTTAATAAGTTGATGGACAGTATCCGTATAGTCAACGTTCAGTAGTCCTAGTCATGGGTTGTTATTGGCTTTGTTTCTTGTGTACGATGGACTCCTATATATCGCTTTCTGGACCTATTAGTATCTACACTTTCGGAGTCTTCATGCAATATGTTCGTGACTGTCCGATATGAGCTTTTCATTCTTTTGTTCTACATCTCTCGTCTCGTCGTTGCTTGTAATGCAGAGAGCTACTAACGTACGTCGACCTTTCGTGCTGCCATGCCGACCCCGGACCGGTTGAGCGATTTCAAGATGGAACACATGGTGCAGGTTGCACCTGGAATCTGGACATCACGGGCTCATAATTTCATCTTGACATCGATTGTCGCGAAATGCCCCAGGTCCGAGTCGATTTTGATGACGGTCGGTGGCACCGGGCCGCCGAAGACCCGTGCTCGAAATTATTGCACCCAGATAGTGTCTATGATCGAGGATGCCTGAAAAAGACAACAAACTTTACGCCTTTAATTGTCGTTGCAGTCTTTCACCTTCCCGATACGATATAGCTTCTGAATCGACATCCCTTCTGGGTAGGATCAAGTTCCTATTATAATCTCTGCTGATAGAAAGACAGACAGGGATCCAAACATCATAGCCATCCTGATCGGCATGCAGCAAATATCGTGTTGACACCGATTGTCGCGAAATGGCCCGGCCGCCCGGGTCCAAGTCGCACCGAATCACTTGGTTAATGACGGTCCGGAAGGAAGTGAGGAAGATCCATCCGACCGTGACTGGAAAACGTATGTTTGAACTTCAACTACGTCGCAACCTGCCGCCATCCGGATACGACCTAGCTTCTAAATCGACATCCCTTCTCAGAGGGTAGGATCAAGCTCAGACAGGGATCCAAACAACATATCCATCCTGATCGGCATTCAGCACGTCGTCAAGTTACTTAGTAGGATCGTTCAAGAGGCGAGTAGACCGCCACAAAAATCGTGGGTGAACGCAACATTCACCGCTTACGTGACATTCGAATACACATTCCACATACACGAGTACAGAACACATTTATCGTACATACATCAGCGATTTCACAAATCAGATTCCTGAAAACCCCTACTGTCAGAACTTAGAAGGTTGTTCGTCTGCGACGGTGAAAGATAAGAATACATACTTCTCTGTCGTCATCACTTGCTGTTCAAACGTTCACTAGTCAATCGTCCGACTCGACAAGTAGAAAGTGCCACAATTGGTCCTCAGCATGTGTGCCCACGAAGTTTCCAAATTGAGGTTCCCCATTGATGCGAGAGTAAATGACGGAGTCCGAAGCGGAAGAGTGAATCCTGAAAGAGTTCTTGTCACTCTTATCCACAATAAAATCGAACCAGCTGCGTTCGTCAATCAGCAAATATACCACTGTTCGTCGATCAGTGCAGAATAGCCTACTTGTCAGGATTGGTGCCTTCTCCGTAAACGTTGCCAACATGGGGATCCTCTGTTCTGCGCGAGAAGAGCAACTTGCCGCAGTACCAACTCTTGATGGCATACTGTCCGTCCCTGTCGTTCTTGCCGTAGATCAATGTGAAGATTTGGTTATCATCCAAGTCGTTGCCGGGGTGGTGCCAGACCAAAGGCTCGTTCTCCGGACGTGAATAAATGACCTTTTTGGTCTCACGAGCCTTCAATCTGAACTTCACCCCCTCGGCTGGGATGGTGGAGCTGAGCGCTCTCTGAGATGCCGAATCGCTTGGTCAACATTTTAATCACTGAGTGAGGGAAAGACTTACTGTTGTGGTCATGATGAGTGTTTTCTAACGAGTACAGGAGAGTAACTGAGAGTTGCGACCTGATGGGCATTCAGAGGACAGGCTAACTTTATATATTGTTCAGATGGCAGTACTTACGACGCATTGGGCAAGACAAGTGAGGAAGGAAAGGATGACAGACGGCGGTCTTCAGCAGCTTCTCCGACGAGTCGAGGCCGATTCCCGGAACATTCACATGCAAGGCGCAAACAGGATTTGAATTTCTGAGCAAAGAACCGTCGAAGGCGATCACTGTCTTCTCGGCGCTGCACTGCCCTGTGCGGTTCACTGTTCGCATACTACTCGGGTGTTATCAATTAATCATAGCATCATTTCAGCGAAGGCGATCATGTTCTCGGCGCTGCACTGACCTATTCGGTTCACTGTTCGCATCCTACTCGGGCCCACGGCGTCACATCAGTTAATCTTAGCATCATTTCAGGGGTTGTAGTTGACACAGTAACGAAATTACACTGCGGAGTCCCGAGCAAGCCGGTGACCGCTTCGAGCTGAACTTCCAGGAGCCACCCAATTCTATTCACACAGAGGCGCAGCCGGAAAATTCACTCAGCAGACATTATCCGTGTTTGAGTGGAGGTTTCAATATGTTGTCGTTCATTGTTGAATCAGTTTCCAGTTTGTTGCAGGAACATTTTCGGTTGTGTCCTGGTATGCCAAATTGCCAATAACTCTGGGCGCCTGGCATAGAGTTCAACCACACAATCACCGCAAAACGGAAGATAGACTGTGAACTTCACCTCTTTTGAAGTCGAGCCTGAGCTTACGCAGGGGCCCAGGCTTAACACGTACCGTGGAACGAAAAAGTGTGGGCCTAAGGTGGCTTAACACTGCACCTAATATTTTACTTGGGTCACCGGGCGCGTCCGATTACAGGTACTTACTTGATTTATTTTATTTTATCATTTTTTGAATCCATTTCCCTCCTTGTTGGGGTACAATATCCTATACAGAGAAGCTGCTGAAGACCGCCGCCTGTCAGGCCTTCAGGTCTCTCTCGGAACGGTCCGATCTTCCTCTTTCATTACGCATTGCTACTGCAGTCACGAGTCTGCTGATGGGCCTCTCTCCCCTCAAACGTGCCAACCGTACTTCCGACGGCAGTCCAAAAAGTTCGACTCTGACTATGACTCGTCCAGATTTTCCAGCAGTTCGAGACTCGTTTCACCGTCAGATATATTTGACATTCGAAAGTTCGTCAAGTCACATGCCAAAAACTGGGCATGTCTCCCTAACGTACTTCACCGCTTGGAGCGGTTCGGAATGCGAGGGCATTATTTCCGATGACACTAGACCTAGACCGGTTCCAATTCGCGTCCGCCGACACGCACTCTTGCCAACGCCTCGACCAGATCATCACCCAACTCTTTTTTACGTGGGCCTCCGATCCCGGGCTGCGCCTCTGTGTGAATAGAATGGGTTCAAGTGACTGGCTCCTGGAAAGTGTAGTGGCCAACGTCGATGCAAAGATGGTCAAACCATCGTCAGATAGGCCGTTCGAGGGCATCATCACCATCCACTCTGAAATTTCACCCATGGCCTCGGTTGACTACGAAGTCGGTCGGTAGGCCCTGTAGTCTATTTGCCTTTTTCTAAAAGTGCTCATTTCAGTGTCTTCTCGTATCATAGAGTATCAGAAGAAGAGGTAACGATGACACGGATGCTCGACAAAGTTCTGAGACGGAGCGATGCGATCGACAAGGAATCGCTCTGCATAGTTGCCGGACAACGCGTGCGTGTGGCTCACTGAGTACATCTATCCAACTAACAATACAATTTCAGGTCTGGCATCTTCGTCTCAGGATTCACTGTCTCGCCGACGCAGGGAACATGCTCGACTGCGCTTGTCTCGCGGGCATCGTTGCCTTCAAGCACTCTCGACGGCCAGAGAGTCGAGGTCGTCGGAGAGGACATCATCGTGGTTCGTGTACATTTGTATCCGTACTCTATCAACTAAACACACGTTGTGATCACAGCACGCGCCAGAAGAACGTGCGCCCGTACCGCTCGCCATCCACCACACGCCTTTCAGCGTCACGTTTGCGTTCTTCCCCGACTCGACGACGGCGCGTCCGGTCGTGGACCCGTCGTTGCTGGAACAGCGGCTGAGCGCTGGGACGATGAGCGTCGCGAGATATGCGCAACGCGAGATATGTGTCTTGCACGAGGCGGGCGGCGTGCCGACGGCACCCGACGAGATACTGAGGCTGCTGAACGTCGCAGTGGGCATCGCGAAGGACTTGGACAAGCTGGTCGAGGCGCGATTGAGGGCGGATTGGGCGGAGCGCAAGGTCGAGGTACGCTAAGTTCTGGAGTGCCAAAAAATAGTCGATGTTGGTTCGTCAAAAAAAAAAGGAGGGTAGGTAGGTACATATGCATGGAGCATTAGCCCTTGACGAGAGCGCCCATCGATCGGTCGATCTCTCATGCCAACAAGGATGTACAAACTAAAGACTCTTGCTTGGTACACTTACTCTCCTTGTCACGAGCTATTATTTGCGATGATCGACATGAATATCTGACATCTTCGCGCATCCCTTGGCGGGCGAAGGAGATGCTGTCGGACTCGATTGTTGCGTCCGTCGCTCTTCGAGGATTAGGATTGCGTTAGACCATGTCTCGGGACGGTACGCGCATTGGACGAGCAGTCAGGCCTAGTCAGGGGGCGATCCCACGGGTCAGCTGGGTCAACTCCTTTCGGGTTGCTCGCCTGCGCTTCTTTTTTAGCACCACGTGGATGGTCCCGCTGGCATGATGCACTCGCCGAACAGATGTCTCTTGAACGTGCGTCACCGGAGCCAATGGGTACCATTATGAGAACACAATGGCCATGAGCCTCTCAGGCCACCTGCTCTTGTTTGAATCTCCATGTCCCTCCGGGACTCTTTTCCAACGATGATCCGTTTCGTCGCTATCCTCGCGTTCACGGCAAGAGCTGTTTTTGCTATTACCAAACCTTCTTCGGATTGGAGAGAGCATATTAAGAACGTCGTGGTGCTCGTCCAAGAGAATCGGTAAACCAGATGGCTGTAGTGATAACACTCCAACTCACTGCCATCTCAGCTCGTTCGACTCTTTCTTTGGCGATCTGTCCTACCGAGACGACATCGACAACATCCGTAATTTGCGAGGAAAATACTGCAACCCTGTATGTTTCCACTTCTATCTCTGTCTGTTGTCAGGCTTTGTTACGACAACAGACCAACCTTGCTTCGTCGACGGAGCCCATGCAATGGATCTGCGCCGAACCCACCGGGGAAAACGTCTCCCCAGACGACCCGAACCACTCCCTCACCGGCATCAACTACCAGCTCTTCTCGAGTTACCACCCAGACGATTCGGGTCCGCCCGAAGCCGTCGAAGCGCAAGAACGCATGCTTGGCTTCGTTGTCGAACACGAGGTCACGCACGGCATGCGCAGCATGGGCCGCGCGGCCGAGGTCATGAATTACCTACCCGAGGAGATGATACCCGTCTATCGCACCCTCGCGGAGAACTATGTCTTGTTTGATCGGTGGTTCTGCGACGTGCCCGGGCCGACGAACCCGAATCGGTAGGTGCCTTGTCTGAGTTCTCCCTTCGTGCCTTTCTGGGCGGGTCTCAGTTCCAACATAATATTGATGATGATGAGCTAACGTGATGGCCTGCGTGAGGAATGCAGCGCATATATGACTTCTGGCACGTCCTATGGGCACGGAAGGAACGACCACGGGTTCGATGTGTTCGCGCTCCCGCAACGTTCGATCTTCCAGCAGCTCGACGAGGCCAACGTAAGTTGGGTGAACTACTACAACTCGATCTTCAACCCGGACTCCGAGTTCTATGAGTGGACGTATACGAGCGGGAGATCCAAAACGCACGTGCGGCCGATCGACGAATTCTTTGCGAACGCCAAGGCGGGGAATTTACCCCAGTTTACGTGGATCAACCCCGAGGTGAGATTTGGCGTTGTGTTGTAGTCTGATTAGGCGTTCGTTGCTCAAGGGCCGCATGTCCAGTGCTGTGACTATGACTCGATGCATCCTCCAAGCCCCATCAGCATGGGCGAGGCGTGGACGAAGAGCGTTTACGAAGCTCTTCGCAGCTCGCCTCAATGGGAAAACGTGTTGTTCCTACTCACCTTTGACGAGCACGGCGTGGGTCTCATTCATGCTTGCATCTCTTTTTGTTCTGTTGTCCTGCGCGCGGAGATTCATATTCAACCATGATCGCCTACTGGGCAACAGGGCTACGCGGACCACGTCCCGCCACCCGTGGGCGTACCTCCAGGCGACGATCTTACTTACACAGAGCTGGCTCAAGACGGTCAGTACTTTACATTTTCGTTTGATCGACTGGGTCTCCGGTATGTCTGAGTCGAGGTCTCGTCCGCTCTCTCCGTCTCTAGTTCTCCAGCTCAATTCTGATCCGGCGGACAGCGTACCCACCCTCGCCATCTCGCCCTGGGTTGAAAAAGGTGCGCTGAATGGGGGATGTGGCGAGGCGCAGGGCGCCTTAATACCTAATACCTACATAGGTACATCATCATGGGGTCCTGTATAATATTGTACCCCACAAGGAGGGAAATGGATTCAAAAAATGATAAAATAAAATAAATCAAGTAAGTACCTGTAATCGGACGCGCCCGGTGACCCAAGTAAAATATTAGGTGC